>VZUI01043374.1:0-20321 GCA_013401135.1 Cettia cetti | reverse complement strand
CCAGGGTGGATCTGTGGCTCTCAGCCCCAGCCTCCCTGCCCAGGGTGGATCTGTGGCTCTCAGCCCCAGCCTCCCTGCCCAGGGTGGATCTGTGGCTCTCAGCCCCAGCCTCCCTGCCCAGGGTGGATCTGTGGCTCTCAGCCCCAGCCTCCCTGCCCAGGGTGGATCTGTGGCTCTCAGCCCCAGCCTCCCTGAGTTGAGCTGCCCAGGCTGTTCCTTACCCTTGTTGAACACCCTTTGTTGTCCCCAGCCCAGGGCACAGCCTCACCTGCATCCTCTCTGAGGCTGAAGAGCTGCCTGCCCTTCTCTAAGGCTTGAATCAGATAATTTCAGGCAGAAAATGTGCTCTGGTAGAAAACCAGAGTAGCCCAGGGACCTCAGTAGGGCTCAGAGTGTGAAAGGTGAGTCTGTAACCTCAGGAAGTGAAACCAGGCAAAGAAAATGCTCTGCTGAGGCAATTTATCAATTGGAGAGTGTGCTCCACTCCATCAGCTGTGGGATACTGCTTGAAGCATCTATTGCTTGCTGGGCTGGGAATGGCTGGCTTGTGTTTCAGGTAATAAGGAGAGCTGTCTAGATGCTTACTTCAGCTTAATTATTTATGTAGCAGTAGAGTCAATCTGTCACTTTTTATATTTGAGGAATTGGAGAGCCTGTGTTCTGGGGTGATGCAGAGTGGTTGTTACAAATGTCCAAACTGAACCTGCATCTTGCTGATGTGCTCTCAAGGGGTGCTTTAAAGAGGCCTTTTGATGGCATGGCAGAGAGACCAACCCAGCAGCCACAGCAGCTTGTTCCTGGCTCCAGGAACTGTGAATCCAGGGGATGGCACCAGGCTTTGTACCCTGGACTCCTCCACGTGTGTCTGCACAGGGAAGGGTGATGTGGTTTTAAGGGAAGACAGGCTGTGAAAGCCACCCCCAGCTGAGGAGCCTGAACTCCCAAGTGTGTTCCCCTGGGAATAACTCACCCTGTTTGCCAGTAGGTCACTCACACCCACCTCCCTCCCAGCATGAATGGAGTGTGAAGAGGCCAGTGCCAGGATCCTGAACTCTGCAGGTTGGGACAGCTTACCAGAACCCAAATTACTGCATGATAAACTACTGGATACAGGCTGGAAGCATCTGGAAACCTTCAAGCTGCACATTTAGTGTCCTGAAGGGGAGCTTGTATAACCAACCTCTGTGTCAGAGCTCTCCTTTACTGTCTGTGTCTGGAGCCCTGCCTGGAGAGTGCATTCCAGGGTGTCCTGTGGCTGTGCTTGGTGCTGCTGTTCCTGGGGAAAGCAGGAATTCAAACAGCTGATCCATCAGCTCAAGGTGAATCAGCATCTTTGCTTGCCTTTCAATTCTTAACGTGCACATCCACCTCTGTCAGCTGAAAAATGAATGAAGGCTGGTTCTGCATCCAGGCTGGGCTGTTACTGGAGCTCACCAGAGCTGATCCCAGCTCTTATTCCCATCTGACAATTCCATCAGAGTCCATGGACTGCAGGATAGTGTTCATTTAATGGGGTGTCCATTTGTTAAGCAGATGTTTGTGTACTCCTGGTAATTCCTCCTGTGGCTGCTCACCAAGGAGCTTTCTTGAGGGGTTTTAAACAATCTGTACTTCTCATGTGTTTGGTTTCCATGCACAAAGCCCTTTCCTGCTTTTTTAGGCACAGTGATGCACTGTGAGACTTGCAGTTATAAAACAGCTGTGAAAGATTTTGCTACCATTTGCCTCCCTCCCAATTAAATTTGGCTCATTAAAAGCATCTTTTCTGTATTTCTCTGCCTGCCAAGCCATGAAGACAGCCCACCAATATGTCCCTCTATTGCTTTCTGCAATAGGTGACAGTCAGGAAATTGGGAAAATTCAGTTCCATCTTCCTACAAATAAATTAAGGCTGTGCAGGGTGGTGCTGGTTTGAAAAAGGTCTCATTTTGAAGTTCTGCAGGGAAACAGCAGGAGAGTGAACTGGGTGACACATTCAAGGAAATCAGGAGTTCAAGGTGCTGCATGCAAAGAGCTGTCATGGCACAGAGGGAATGGTCTGGGATAAAAACCTCTCCTTGGACTCAGTTTCAAATAAATGAACCCCAGCACTGGCAAAATGTAGAATTTTGTGCTTCATGACTCAAATTTCGCCCTGTTCAATATAGAGCTTCTTCAATTAACCCTTTTTGGTTGCCCAGGATATTTGTTGGCCTTCTCTGGATTGGTTTTGTTGGGCTTTGCTTATTTTGGTCCTTGCAGGGTCATAGGTTCATCCAGCTACTGCTTCAGGAGACAGTATGGAAAGGCTTCCAGCTTAGGTATTATCAATACAGGTCTGAAGAATTGTTAAGTTTGTTTTTCTAGGTTATTAATTCTTTATGTAGCTAAAATAGTAATATTTACCCCATGTGTCTGCTGGGGAAATAAAGATGCTAAAGCAACTGGGGGGAGGAGAGAAGGATAATCTTCAAAGAACTATTTTATCCCAGCACTTAAGGTTTTTTTTTTTTTAAATTATTTACTGGATCAATTTATTTATGGCTGGGGAAGGCCAGTGATTCTGGGGAAGAAAACAACAGCTTTCCTCTGGGAACATAAAATGCCAAAACAAAGTCCAAGTTCTGGATGAGCTTGCAGAGAGATCGAGGTGTTGCCGTTGAAGGAGAGTCAGCAGTGTAGGGGGGTTGCAGTAATTCCCTTAAGCAGCCTCTGGTTTGGGGGTTGTGTCCTTGCTCAGGTGAGGAGCAGCAGCCCAGGGAGGGAAATTGCAAATCTCTGAGGCTGAGTGGGTGGAAAGCAGAGCAGGGCTGAGAGTGCTGCTGGGTGAGAGCCCAGAGCCCTGGTGGAGGGCAGAGCCCTGCTGGCCTCAGCACGTTTGGTGCCACTGCTGGCCCTGCCCAGAGCTCTGCTGGGACAGCTCTGGGAGCTCTCCACTCTGGGAATTCCTCTCCCAGCCCAGCTCTCCCCTGCAGTCAGCAATAACCAGCTCCCCTGGGTGCAGGGGAGGTGCTGCTCCGTGGTTTGAGCTGGGACTCTGTGGTGGGCTTGGCAAACATGTTCTTTCTTCTGGTTACCCTGATGTGAAGCCTCGACTGGAAGCCAGGCTTGTGGCAGTTCTCAGAGCCTCCATGTCACTGGTGGGGTGACAGAGGGATGTGGGTGACCTCAGCTGAGCACAGGGAAGGTGCCTGGGAACAGAATGGGTGCCCACTGTTCAGCAGTTAATTAGCACTTAATCTCCTTGGATGGTTGTACCAAGCAGTTAAAAAAATAACTGTCCTGCCTTCCCTCCCTTCCATGATTGGGTTTGGGCAGGGCACTGCTTCTGTTTCCAACCAGTTCTGTGTGACATTTGTCTGCAGGAGCTCCCAGGTCACTCAGCAAGGGCAGGAGTGCTGATGCTGGCAGGAGGGACAGTGGCAGGAGAGGAGGCTGGGGAGGAGCTGCCCACTTGCCAGCATCCCCGTGTTGTGTTGAGTTAATGACTGATAAGTTGTTCTTTATGCTTGGGTCAGTTGCCCTGATAAGATCTGTTTCCTTTCTCTTGAGAAATAAATACCTTGTTTAGGTGGGAAGGCCCTGCAGTTATCATCCAGCAGATCTGAGCAAAGCAGAGAGAGCATTTTCCTGCAAGGACATAAGATGTCCCTATGTCAGGATCTCTGGCTTAAAACCAAGTTCTTTCTCTTTGCTGATGGTGCTCCTGGCCTCAGTTCAGAGAACACCTTCTGCCTGTCTTTCCAGAAGCTGCTGGAGGTGTAGAAAGGACAGGGGGCACCTTTTCCTCCAAATAAAATCTTTTACACTTACAAAAGGGAAAAAAAAAATTAGGCAGATTTGGACTATCAGCTACTGTGTTCATACCAATGCAGCATATTTAAAATACTTTTTAAAATGGACCAATGTTATATCCTGAGTGACCTGCTTGGTGCTCTGGGCTCTCAACAGCTGTTAGTGCTTCCTGCTTATTCTCCCCATTCTTTTTCTCCTCTCAACCTGCAAAGGTAAGAAAGGTGGTAACATTCAGAAAGATAATTCCTATTTCTGCCAAACCTGGTGTCTCTTGCTTGCTTCCTGAGCTGCTAAAGATGGGAATTTCAGCAGTGACCAAAGGGAACACACAGTCCAAGCATGTGAGGAGATAACAGTGAATGGAGAGCTTCTGCTTTCTTGAAAGCAGTCAGTTGTGCCTGCTGCTGAAGGGGCTGGAGCCAACCAGATTCCTTGGATGGGGAACACCCCTGGAGAGCTGTGGTGTGTGCAGGGAGCAGTGTCTGGCTGAGCTCAGCCTCTGATCCTGAGCCAGGCCAGGCTCATCTGTCCCTCCCTCATCACCGAGTGTCCGTGGCTGCCTGTGCTCCTTCTTCTGCCAGGGATGTTCCTGTCATAAATTCTTTAGGAATAACTGCTGGGGAGCAGGGCTGGAACTCACTGGAGCAGGCTGTGGTACTTGGATCCCAGGGAAATGCAGCCCCGTGGGCATTGCTTCGGTGTGGGCTCAGTCCTGTGACACTTGAGGCATTTTGGCTGAGCAGAAATCTCTCAGTGAAATCAGCAATTTCTGCTGGTTCCTTGGGAGTCCAATCCTGGGGAGTGTCAGCTCTGAAAGGAGAGTGTGAAACATCTGCAGGGCTGGGTGTCAGGCTGGGCTGGGCCAGGGCAGGGATTGACCCCTCTGTGGGATGGAAAAGAGCTGATGAGCAGGAAAGGTGGACAGTTATAGACAAGAACAGGATAGCAGAAATAATGGTGGTTTGAAATAGGCTCTTCCCTCATCTAGATTATTTACAAGAGCATTGGGTATTATCAGTTCCTTCAAAATGAAAATAACTTGGAATGCACATTTTACTGAAGGAGTTGAACATCAAAAGGTGTCCATAAAGCTGGTGCTTGGCAAACGGAAGAGAGATTTAAATGTCTGTGGGAAAGAGATCAGATACTCCTCTTCAAATTTACCTACCCTTATTATCTTTAAATTACTTTTTATGGAGGTAATTAAAGCACCTTTTAAGAGAACTAGAAACCAGTAATTTGAATATAGCATGTACTTTGAGCTGCTCTACGAAAAGCACCTCAGTATTATAGAATCTGTGAAAAGCCTTTCTGTTCTTTATGACTTTATTTCAATACTGTTTACTAACAGAAATGTTTGCTATTTTTTTCTTTTTCCAGACCTATTCAGGGCTGTTCTGTGTAGTCATAAATCCTTACAAGAACCTCCCAATTTATTCAGAGAACATTATTGAGATGTACAGAGGGAAGAAGCGCCACGAGATGCCACCGCACATTTACGCCATATCCGAGTCTGCCTACAGGTGCATGCTGCAAGGTAAGGAGCAGTCACTGGCATTTAACAGCTACCTGGCAACTCCTTCATGTGCCTGCAACTTGGGGTCTCCTTCTCCTGCTACGTGGAATCAGAATTTTAAAGAGTGGGGAGAGAACAGTGTTTGTGTGACTCGATGAAGCGCAGCAGCAAAGTGACACCAACACAGCTGTGCTGGGCCATTGGTGCTCTGGAAGTTGTGTCAGATGTACTTTGTTCCTAAAAAAACCCAGAAGAGCTAAGTTGCATGTCAAAAGGATGATGTGCACTGCCTCTGGATGAAGGAAGAGTGAAAGAGTGAGATTGAAAAGGCAGTGCTATAAGAATGTTGGCGTTTTGGCAGCTGACAAATAATCCGAGGTGACAATGGAACAATGGTGTGTTTGAGTTCTAAAGGAGGTCAGGGAAATACTTAACCTGCAGGAATTTCTCTATTTTTGCTCCTAACTGATGTATGTCTGCAGTAGAATAGAGTGAGTTTATGGGGTTTGAATTATGTTTCATGGTTTGAATTTTGGCTTTAAGGCTGTGCTGGATTAACATGAAAACTGAACCTGTCGTGATACAAATTTGTTGAAGTGAGCCCGTGCTGTTGAACTTGCACAGTTGCATTTCTGACACGGTGTTTTGGAAGCACAGCTCATTCTATCCAGTATTGGTTCATATTTAGGGGGCTGTTAAAGGTGTGGGGACAGCAGCATGTTGTACCCAGACAGGTGTGTGCACACCTTGCTGTGTGCTGTGCTGCAGCTGTGGATGGAAGGAGGGGAGAAGCTGTTTGACCTACTTCACACAAACAGAGGGAAAGCTGTTTCTGCTACCAGGTTTACCTTTTAAATGTTAATTTTTTTTTTAAAGACTTTTTTTGATATCTCTAGGTACATCACACAAGTCTTTGTTTCTTGAATTGTGACTTTGTCTTTAGGGCTGCTTAATAATCAACTACAGGTTGCTGAGTGTCCTTTCACCTCAGGAGAACTGTGCCAGCAGAGTGGGGTGATGCAGGGACAGGCAGGGGAAGAGCAGCAAATTGGGGTCACCAAGAGTTGTTCTGTTTCCCAGTGGATATTTTGGGCTCTATTTTCATGTGTTTTTGTGAAAGAAACTCTGACTTCTTGACCAGAACAACAACCTCTAACAGCTCAGCTCAGAGGACCCCTAATAAATGCATGTAGGATAATAGCAGAGCAAACCTTAAGATTTATTTTAAGGAGTTTATTGTAGCAGTCTCAAGTGGATTGTGATTAAGTGCTTCCCAATCTGAAAGCACCTCTTCAAATGGTCTCAAGAATACACTGAAATGTTCTTGAGACAAATGTCCTCTAATAAAGTAAGTCAATGTCAGCAGTTACCACACTCCGGGTGCTCCATATATTTGCTCACATACCCTGCTGGTACTGATTTGTATCTCTGGAGATCTTGCTACATGGACAAATGTTACTATTTTTGGTAGATGGAATTAACAAAAAATGCACATGGTATTGTATGTTTGGTTACAGTCCTCTTTTCTTTCCTTCTGCTGCATGGAGGTTTATATTTTGTATCAAATCTCCCTGTGCTTGCTTTCTTTTGGATTTTGATGGTCTGAGTTCTCATCTGAGCAAATGAAGGCACAGCTTGGAACAGGAACAGATGAAACCTGTGCAATGGGATCCATTATTTAGGGAATAACTTGTTTAAGGGTAACTAAATCTGTGTTTCCAGTGCCCTTCACCTGTATGGAGGCACTCCCTGTTTCTTGCAGGAAGCATTTGCAGGAGTTAGTGAATTTCCCATGGATGATTTGTCTGCACAAGTGCATTGCAGGGGTAAATAAAAACTCCAGCACAGGTGTTAGTGCAGGTGAGGGTGAGCAGGGAGTGTTTGTCAGGTGGAGTGGGGAGCTCTCACACTGACCCTGCTGCTCCTGTGCTTCCAGGGCCTCGGGGTGGGCCCTGGTGCCGAGAGACACTTCAGGGGGCTGGGTTTGTCTCCATCAAAATAAAACTTGGAATTACAACAACCAAGGTTTTGTAGTCATTAGAGCACCAAATAACATTTGTCTTAACAGTAGCAGATTATTACATTATTTCATTTGTTTTCTGGTTATCAGTGGCAACACAAGGTCAGCTACTGAGTGTGCCCAGGATTTGGTGAGGTTTTCCCTATCAAATATTTAACACAATGTGCAAAAGGTCTTTAATCTTCTAGCTCTGCCTTGTGTTTTAGTCAGCATTCAGTTTTCAATGAAACAGAAAATGTGTCAGAAAGTTTTGGCTGGTAGAAATGTCTCTAACCAAGAACTAGCTGGGTTAATTGAAACGCTTCAGATTAATCATCAGAGCTCTCTGCAAGCATTTATTTGCAGCAGAATCCTTGGCCAGGATGCTCTTGCTGATAAGTTACTGACACATACTTATGAAAGTGTTGTTGTGCAGTTCCTGTCTGTGTCTGTGCACGTAGCTGCTGTGGGAGATGGAGCAAAGAGAGGGCTGGGGAGAGGAGGTTTTCCAGTGCTGTTGCAAGTCATGCTTCTGCTGTTACAGCACATCCATAGGTTTCTTTTGATATGAATGTCTGCTGTGTGTTTCCAGTATTTGACGTCTGAAGTTTAATTATTATTAGGATTCAAACCTGAAATTGAAACCATAGGAATGCAATTCCTTTGGAGAATATGACCTTCCCCTAATAGAAATATCCTGGCCACTAATTTAGATTAATGAAAGTGGTTGGCTGGATTTTCCTGGCCTGTTCAGTGGTATTTTGTGCAGTATAATCATGTTTATTTTCCTTGCAGCTAATCACAAACTACTCATTTCCAGGTGTTTGTGAGCTGTTTACTGTGATGAACAGGATACCTGGACCTGAGCTGTGACTCTGAGCAATCTGATTTCTTAAACCACAATTTTCCTGTGCTGGGAATTGGGCACAGTGAGTAAAGTGTTACTCAGTTTCTTAGTGCTTTCATGCCTCTAATTCAGAGCATGGAGAGTCACAGCTCAGCTTCCAGTTTCTGCTTTGCTGAGCTTTTCTATGTTTAATATTTAAATAAATAAGACAATGGAGATTTTTATTTAGATAATGAAAGCATATGATTTTCTGGTCAGCAGAACTGGTGCATGTGCATCTCCATAGTTAATCCTTGTGTTAAACATTGCTGGAACACTCAGAATTTACCTAAATTGGGATCCAAACAGATCCCTGCAGTTCTCCATGTGTACTGTAGTGGGAAAAGGAAGCCCTGCTGACTGCCAGCCATCAAACCCTGCTCTGTTCTTGGCCCCCTGAAGAATTTCCTGTTTGGGGGGACCTCGTGCCCCTCTGGCTGCCCAGGTCAGCCCTCCCTGTGCCCTCTGGGGAGGGAAGAATGGGCTGGAAATGTGGGTCAGTGCTTGCCAAACACACAGGGCAGAGGGTGGGGGAAGAGCTCTGACACACAGAACAGCTCTGAGAACCCACTTTGGAGGGGGAATGGATTCCCCAGGGAGACAGAATCACTTCTGGAAGCTGCCACCAGAGAGGGAGGTGCAGAATTGTTCTCCATGGCTGAGTGTTGCAGATGAATGGGTCAGGGGTGGGGCAGCTGGGAGTCAGCAGGGATTTGGGGCCAGTTCTGTAGGGAAAAGCAAAACTCAGGCAGTGCTGATCTCCTGCAGCCTTTCCTGCAGCAGCTGCATTAAAGTTGAGTTGGAGGTACTCCTGTTTGAGACAAGACTTGGGCTGCATTCTCGTTATGCCAGTCAGGATTTCTCTTCAGGAAAAGCCTCATTACCCAGTGCCTGACCGCAGAAGATAATAACCTGCAATTCAGCTTTCCAGACTGGATTTCCCCTCTCTTTCCCCCAGTAATTATTTTTCAAAGTGCTGTGGTAGTAGGGTGTTACTTCACAGGTGGTTTAGTGGATTTCTGCTGCACTTTCCCTTCATTTCCCTGAGGAGGAGGTGAAGCAGGGAGTACCCATATCCCAGGGGTGCTGGGCTGAAATAAAGGCCAGCAGTGGGGTAGGGGTGGTGCTGGCCCCACAGAGCACTGCTCACACTTGACATGATCATGAGGAATTGCTGTCCTAATCCCTGTGTCAATGTTGACCTTAATTCTGTTTGGTTATACAATTTGCTAGTGTTCTTCAGTCCTGCTAAAAGTTATGGGCCATGAGAGTTTGCCATGGACTAGGATTTTCTTGAAGAAAATGATTTTTTTGAGCTGATAGGTCTGTGACAATACTTTACCAGCAAGGGAGCTCTGATTGTGCAAAAGCAGCACTCATCAATTTTTCTCTAGTGCTTTTTCCACAGTTGACTTTCTCTTTTCCCTCTTCCCTTCCAGTTTTCCCAGTGGATTTCTAGAGGAAGTATGGCTTTGTTTTATTGTTCCTCTTCATCCACTGATGTACAAGTTGCTTCGGAAGAAAGATTCAGGAAAACTTGTTGACTTTTTGTTACTAAAGCCCAGCTTGCCTATTAATATTACTCTTGTATAATTATGCTCAGTCTCTCCTTTTTATCCTGTTTCCCTGAGGACATCTTGATGAGCACCAAATTAGCACTGATATTTTAGGCCTGCCTTTAATCCTGTTGCAGAGAAGGTTTATCGGAAACAGCGTCAGACGGGAAGGGAACACTTGGTGTTGGAGAAGCCAGAACTGCCTACAGGTGCAATACTTCCCTCTTAAAAACATCTTATTGATCTATATTTGTTGTTAATCTTGATTTAAGTCCTCCCTTGAGTGCATATCCACCCCCAGATACTGAAGAAAAGAATTGAAACTAAAAGGACAATTTTTTTTTTTTTTCTTTTAAAGGTCTATTAAATCTTCAAATGGAAGAGGGGAAAAATGCTTTGAGACTGAAAAACTTGGGAGTGGTGGTTGGTGTTCTCTGTTGAGAGGAGCAGATGGAACCTGATAAATGTACTATTAATGTTCTTGGTATTTTCATTACATCTTGACTTCCCAAAAGGGTCCCCAAGGCCTTTTAAGGAGTTACAAAGTGCAGGATGATGATCCCAGCAGAGCTGGCTGCTTGGTAAATGTGATGTGAAGGATTTACAGGTCCCTTTATTGTTACATTGAGAATTCTGGGCTTTCACTTGGTCTGCTCAGGCAGGTTTGGAGGATAAATACTCAGGTGACAATACCATTAACATCCAAATTGCTTGTACACCTCCAGGAGCATCACGTGCAGGGAAAGAGATTCTTGAAGCAAGAAACAAAGTAGAAAAAACTGAAATCCGTCATGCTGAAACAGTCTTCTGCCTCATTGTTTCTGAATTTGAAGTAAAATAATAAATGTTTCTGTCAGCTGAACTTGTTTTGTCATATTTCATCTCTTTCCCTTCACTTTTGTGTTCTGTCTCTTGATACTAAACCTGTGTGTTTAATATCAAGAGAGTTGTGATGACTGCAATTATTGCACCTTGCTTGGCCAGCTGTGAATGGCATCAGTAGCAAGTACTGATTGGACAAACTCAGTGGAGCTTACACAATCTAATTCTAGAAACTGCATTTTAAACTTTTTATTGTTAGCGTTGGAAAAGTTTTAGTTCTTTACTGACCTTTGTCCTTCTCTGTGTCAAAATGTGACTGGATCCCTGTTTATTGTTCAGCCTCAAGGTTGGGCACTTAATTAGGAATGATGATATTTACAGTGAACAGCTCTCTCTCAAGGCTTAGTTGCTTCGAAGTTGACATCTTTTTTATGTAATTTCAGTAACTTTCTTGTATTTACAAATGAGACAGGAGTGACAATTGTTACATAAGGAATTTTTAGTTTCTTTGGGTTTTTTCCCACTTCTGAAGTGAAATGCTGCAATAGATGAGCCACTTCCATGGGCTTTTTTGGTTGATATTCTGAGCAACCAGAGATGACTTTAATTTTAAAACTTGCTATGCAAGCTGGCCTTATAATTGAATTGTGACTGTGCCTACAGACAGGAATTCAAGACTCAGTGCATCCAACTTGGGAAATCATTCATGAGATGAATCATTTTGTGCCATTACTCAGTCAGCACCTGCTCCTGCACTGAAGCTTTAGTTTAAATTAAACTCCTTTTATTTCTAAGTAGTTGTGAAATGGATAATTTGCTCCTGCTTGGCTCAGGCCTGGAGATGAGAGGCACAAGCAGTAATGCCTTGATGTAACAAACCCTTCAACGTGCTCTAATCTGGAGAGCAGCGTGAGAGCTGTGCACAAAGCTGGGTTTTGTCAGCTGTGCCTGCATTCCTCTGGGCTGCTGAACTAGGAGTGCTGCTCTGCCATAGCTGCCACTGCCAGCACTTGCAGCAGCTCCTTTTTCCTCCCCCTTCCTCTTGACTTCAGTTTCTTTGTTGTGCTTTGGCAAGGGATCAAGGAGCAGCAGGGCAGGGTTTATCCCCCAGCCGGTGGGGAGAGGTGAGGGCTGCTGCTGCTCTGCCCCTTGTCTTAGACCCCAGGCTCACATCTGCAGCACAATTGCTCATTTCTATCTTGGTGTATCTGCAGCCTCCTTTCACTTTGTCCAGGATTGATGCTCTCAGGTACTTGGCTGCTCAGGAATTCCTGGCAGACTTTGTGAGCCTTCCTCAAGGACTCAGAGTTGCAAGGAGTTGTGCATCTGTTTCAGAGAACAAGGTGGATAAAAGCTCATGCCTTTCAAATTCATCCTGTTCTAGGGCTTTTTCAAAGTGGTGGTGAAGCCATCAGATGGTGTGGAGAAGGAAAATGCAGAGGAGAAAGCAGGAAAAAACAGGTGTCTACCTCTTTATATCTGCTATGAAGTTGCTCAGGGGAGTTCTTGTGGAAAATTTGAGGAAAATAGCAGGAAATCATTCTCTGAAGGCTTAGTAAATAGCAAATTCTGATAATAGAAAATCTTCAAGAACCAAATCCTTAATCTCAGAGATGGAATAGCTGATGGACTGTGCTGCACAAAGACATTTGGCAGCAGAGCAGCCAGATGTGAGCTACTGGTGCCATCTCTGAGGGTCCTGCTCAAAATCTGGAGACCACTGTGCTCATGATCCAAAGGAATCTGATAGCAATCCTAACCAAAGGGGGCTGTAAGGGTGAGGAAAGGGCTTCATATGGGCAAAGAACTGGTTAAAGATTGGTCAATCTTGCCCATTGTTTTGTGCTTTTTATGGTTTGGGAGTTGCTGCTGCAAACCCTGGAATTCCTCTTTTTGTGCATAAACATCTTGGGGAGGATGAATTCCCTTGGCAGTGTTGGAGCTGCTGCTGCTTAAGCAGGAGCTGAAGGGATGAAGGCTCTGTGGACTTTTAAATGCAGCTGTCAGCTGTGGTTGTAAATCAGGTGGAGAATGTGAGGAGTAAGTGGAAAAGGGATCAATCTTGGAGACATTCTTACCATAGACTTGACACATTTTCTATTTTCATAACACATATAATCAATCTATAATAATATAATATTTTTATAATGCATAGAGTACATCCCAAGCACAAGCACAGGTGAGACCTCACCTGCAGAGCTGCCTCCAGCTCAGGGGCCCAGCACAGGAAGGACGTGGGGCTGCTGAAGCCAGAGGAGGCACCAGGGTGATGCTCTGAGAGCTGGAGAAGAAAAAGCTCTGGGGAGACCTTGGAGCCCTTCCAGTGCCCAAGAGAGCTGAAGGGATGGAGTGACAGGACATGGGGGAATGGATTTAAACTGAAAAAGCAGAAGTTTAAATTAGAGATTAGGAAGAAATTATTCCCTGGGAGGGTGGGGACACCCTGGATCCCTGGCAGTGCCCAAGGCCAGGCTGGACAGGGCTTGGAGCACCCAGGGATAGTGGAAGTTGTCCCTGCCCATGGCAGGGGTGGGAGTGGATGATCTCTAAAGTTCCTTCCAACCCAAACCCTTCTGTGATTTAATCTGCTCTTTGTACAGCCCTGGGCTGCCCTGCTTTGGGCAAAGAGGAAATGGAACAGGAGACATTGAAAGAACAAGCAGAGTGAACAAAACTGCAGTAAGGAAATGACAATTCAGGTCAGATGTAATAGAAGTGGAAATCTGAAGTGGCACAGGCAGAGGGAATGGGGAGCCTCCTCCACCCATCTCTTCCTATTCAGGAACAAAGTCATTACTTGAAATTTGCAGATAATATGTTCAAAACAGCAAAAAGAAGCAATTTTTTTAACAGAGCTAAACTGTGATAGTCTGTGCCTCAGGATGCAATGGAGGCTTAAAGCCTGTGTGAGGAATGATGAATAGGAATAGATGGATGAGGAAACACTGCAGGAGAATTGATGTCTGCCATGAAAGTGGGTGGCTGGCCTTGCTTTGGGGGGATGTGTGAGGTGATCTGTGCCCTGTGTGTGGCTGAGCACAGCACCAGCCCACGCCCCTGCTGTGTCACTGTTGTCACTCTTGCTCTCTCTCCAAACTCCTGGAGTTCAGGCATGATCAAACAGCTTGGAAAGAGGGCACTGGAGTGAAAGTTGCCAGCCCGTTTTGTTAAGTGGTTTGTGCTTGATTGTTTGTTTGGAAAGGAGGAGAGCAGAAGTTAAATGAGTGAGCTTACATGGCAGATCTTACAGCTAAAGGGCCTCCTTGAATCATTGTCTCAGTTGACAGTGTAATCTTTGTCTAAACAAAATTATTCTACGTGGGAAGTAGAACAACTTAAGCAGGATTGATGGAGAATGGAAACCAGTGCTGTGCTGAGTGCTCTGCACTCCAAATAAACCTTGTCCAGCCTGTGGCTTGCCAGCTCCTGCTAATCTTAGGTTACTGCTAAGCAGAATGCAAATAAGAGCTGAAATGTAAATGTAGGGATGGCCTGTGTGGATTTTCATTTCTCCTGGGAGAGCTCCTTGGGAGCCACAAGTCAGGGAGGCAGAGATGTGCTGCTCTGTGTGTCGGTAGCTGCACAGGGAGCAAATCCTGGCAGAGTTTTCCCCTCTGGATTGTCACTGTGCTGGAGCTGGGCTGCTGAAAGCCTCCTGTGTGCCCCAGGCTGGGCACTGAGCTGGGCACAAAGCTGTGCCTGGCCCCAGCGTGGCACTGTGGGCATCAGGAGCACTCGCACAGCCCGGGGAGCTTGCCCTGATTTTCTCCACACTGAGGCTGCCTTGTGTGCTCTGCTCATCTCCTAAATTACAGCAGCCCCCGTTTGAAAAGGCTGGAGAAATCAACCCAGACCCGTTTGAGTTTGTTGGGAGAACAGCACGTTACCTACCATGAACTGCTCACAAATGTAGCAGCTCTGTTGTAATTTTTAAATTAGCTCTACTAAAGCATCTCTTAATGATTGTTAATAAAGGGAGTGAAAGACTGATAGTGAAAACTAAACCATATTTAACGTTCTTCCAACTTAATTAGGGCTAAAAAGTGAAATAAATTTCCAGTTTTCCCTGGTATGTGGTGCAGAAGCTACCCCCAGTTGCAGTGGGCAGGACAGAGTCCTGTTTGTTTTGTCCTCTCTGCTGACTCAGCCCTGGCTGGCAGTGCTGAGCACGTCACAGTTTTCTCCTCAGGAATTTGGGGAATTTCAAGCTAATGTTGCAAATGCCTCACTCGTGATTTCTAAAATAGTCCAAATTCACAGCTTGGCTGAGTCCTCAAATGCTGGGGCTGTGCTGGGTGAGGGAATAATGAGCGTGGTCACCTCGTGTGCTGCAGACATGCAAAAAACCCCTGTATCCACTGCTCTGGGTCACTGTAACGAGTGGCAGGGTAAGCCATGACTGGGCTTTGGGTGACCTCTGCCATGTATCTCTGCTAATTATTAACTTAATGCACCAGCCAGCAGCAAACCTGGAGCGTGGCTGTTGTGATTTATCTCAAATGTTCCAGAGGAAGGGATAGAACCACATTATTTTTTTTTTCCTTTTCAATAAAAGCTGTTGTTATTTTAACTTCACAAATAGCAGGAACACCTAGAGGGTTTACATCAGTGCTCCACCCCACAGTGAAGAGTTGTTTTATTGACCCTTCAGAGGGTCCTGCAGCAAGAGTGAAGTGCTGCTTTGTTCAAAGGCTCTGTGGTAGCTGGAGCTGCCAGTTCTCAGGCAGGCAGAGGAAATGCAGGAGACACTGGCTGTGTCTGTCCTGTGTCAGGCTGTGTGGGAAGTACCAGGTGAACACCCAGAGCTGGCCACTGCTGAGTGATTTAAAGCAGCACTGTTGGATTTGCCTTTGAAGCTGGGCTGCAGGGAGAGGGTTGATGTAATTCTCCCTGGAGTGATGTCTGAGCAGAACTGGGGGCTTGCAGTGTTCTGAGAGAGAAGTGTCTGGGCACTGATGAAGAAAAGCTGATAAATATGATTATTCTAGGACTTAAAACCACTGGATGCCCACAAGGAGTGGGCTGCACCTGAATTTGATCTTTCCTCTGGTCCAAATTGATGTTACACCTTTTAGGACAAAAAAATGAGAATTTGTGCAAGTTCACTGCTTGACAGCTTCAAAGAAATAAGAGCTGGATGTAAAACCTGACCAATATATGAATGAGCTGATGATGACAAGGCAAGAAGAAAAAAATAAATGCAGTTTGGAGGTGCACCAAGAGAGATGGCTTCTCCTGAAGTGTCCTTAAGAATTTCAGACTTCCAGAGGTTCCTTTCAGCTTTTGGAAGGACGGTGCAATGATCCTGCTCACCTTTCTTGGAGATACCTGTGATGTTTCCATCCTTTAGTCACCTGAAACCTCCCAAGGAGGGTAACCTGACAGTGATACTGCCCAGCTCCCGTAGCACTGCTGCATGTCACATCACATGCTTTGGGCACGTTAGATTCAGCTTCTTTAAAACCTTAAACAGCTTTAACTTGGTGAAATTTTGGTGTTAAAACTTGAAATATCAACTTCAAATGTTCTGCTTCCTGCAAAGTTCCCTGGGGTGTTTGATGGGACACAATGCTGATTTATCCCTGCAAACTGCCCTGGCTTTGGGAAGCTGCAGAAGTGCACTGAGGAGGGAGTGAGGAGGTGAAGTGCAGGATAACCAGAAGTCTGGTGGTGCCCAGAAGTGTGCCAGGGCACATTTGGCCTGGTAGGTGCCCAGCAAGCAAACTTGTGCCTGTCACTCTTCCTGTTGGCTCTGGCTGGAGGTGTTTGTTGCAAGTCACTTCACAGTGCTAAGTGTTTGATGATAGTTTAGGGAGTAACCAGGCAACATTTTAAAGACAAACACAAATTAAAAAGGCATGCTTCATCTCTGTAACCAGATCTCTTCCCATGCTTATCAGCCCAGCAGGAAAATAGGGAAAAGAAAATAATTGGAAGCTTGGGCTTGAAGAGTGGCAGGTTGTGGGACACCTGTGTGCTCTTCTTGTCAGGTAGCATTCATGGGCCAGCCCTGGGAGTGCTCTGGCAGCAGCAAAATCTGTGCTGGTGGGAAGGGCTCTGTCCCCCAGGCACTGACCCATTCTCACAGAACTTGTCAGGAATGCAATTTTTAAATGACCTTGGCTAGATTGATATCTGAGCCTGTTCACCTACAGCACAGGGCACATACACAACAGCTCCTTGGAGCCTGCATCCACAACAAACAAGGCCATGCACCAGGGAGCTTCTGCTGGGATGTGCTCTGTGGCACCTGAGGGTGAAACACCACCTCAAATAAACCAGAGCCCTCCATTCCCCTACCAGGGCCTCTTTTTAGAAAGCCAGTGATTTTTCCTGTTTGAGAAGTATCAAAGAATTTGCCCTTTTCACCTCCCAAAAAAGCAGAAATTTTTAATTTTTTTTTTTTTTTTTTTTATGTCTGCTCCAGAAATGGAGCTGGCAGTTGATCACTGCTCTGGACAGGGAGAAGCAAAGGCTATGCCAAAGGGAATGATCCACAAGAATTTTGTGTTTGGGTTTGAGGAAAGACAAGAACCATTTTCTTCTGCATGGTTTCCTGCTGGCTGGATGTGTGGTAGCCCATTGCTTTCTCTTCAGCCTGAGTTGGGAAAACAGATTTAATAACTTCCTTCACCTTGGCACACTTATTTCATGTTCTTACCTTAAATAAGGGGGTTGTGAGACAGTCAGTGTGTGTAGAAAAGTTATTGTTTGATAAGAATTGTAATCAGAGAGGAAGCAGGTAAGGCACCTGTGGAATTGTTTTCATGGATCTGTGAGTGAGTGCTAGTTCAAAAAATTAGTTGGGCAGTTCTCTCTGGGATGGCTCCAAATGGCTTCTCCCTTTCATTCCCAGTCAAATTGTGAGAGATCTGGACATTTGCAATACTCAAATTATCAATATAGTGAAGGGTAATTGGAGCACAGCAGTGGTAGAGGCTGGGTGTGTGTGCTTGTAGACTCTGTTCTGTGAGAGAGTTCTGTGCTTCAAACATTGCTGCCTTTCAGTTTCAGTGGGAAACTTAAAGACAGATTTCTGCTTTTTGTGTTTGACTGTCTTATATCAGTTTATAAATGACTACAGTGTGACCAGAGCTGAACAAAGTCATGCCTTTAAGAAAAGCTGCTTTTAAAATACTGTAATTCTTTTGTACACTGAGTCTATAACTTTGAAGTAGAACTTTTCAGAACATCCTGCCTGAACCAATTACCCAATAAATGTTTAATGTACATCTGGAGCCTTCCCCTGGAGTTAACAGGGGGTTTATTAGGTCTAGTCTATTTTGGGAGATACAGCTTGGTAATCTATATATAATCTAAAAAGGGCTGTAAAGTCAATGTTTTTGTATTCTGACAGTCAAAACTTCCTGCATTTTGTTATAACATCAGGATCTCTTCTGACTGGATTTTTAAAAACCTTTTTGCAGCCAAGCACCAGGTTTGTTTGAGTAGCTGTCCCCAGAGCTAATTCCTCTGGGGAGGGCAGAGCAGAGTAGGTAAAAATGACTTTTAGAGCTGTAATTCTTCCTGTGTAGTGCTCTGATAACTCTCCTTGGCCTCTCTTCCAAGGGTTTGTCCCAGTGGCACGGGGATTTCACGGGGTGGCTCTGGCTGCTCCTCACCTGGGGCCCAGACCCTGCCTGGGGGTGGAGGTGAGAGGGGCACAGTGGGGGACATTCACTCTGGGGATGGGAGGAGCTGGAACCTTCTGCTGGGAATGGTTTGCAGCTCACCTGAGCAGGGCAGTGTGCTTTTCACCGTGGCTTTGGGGTGACCAGAGCCTCAGCAGCTGCCACAGGAGGTGCTTCTCATTTTCCGTGTGCTCATTCCAGTGTTTGTCTGGCTCTGTTACAAACTCCACCGGGGAGCTGATCTGGTCAAAAACTAAATTTTGCTGTTCCATCAGCTACTGTGCATGTGCCCAGTCAGCTGCTGGTTCCAAGGGAGGAATGGGATGGGACATGGGGCAGAGGAAACAGAGACATCAGCAGCTGCTCAAGTTGAATTAGAGCAGCAGGGGAGCTCCAGCCTAAAGCTGGAAGTTTTTGGAATTTCCAAATTGCCTTTGTGCTTCCAGATTCTTCAGTTCTAAAGGATATCCTAGTCTATAGAAGGTGTTACTTCATCAGCAGAAAATAAATTTTCTTTTTTTTTTTTTATTCATAGACTCTAACTCTGACTTTAAATTTAGGGATATTGTATGAAATCTTTTCTGTACAACTTGAATGTTGTGGTCTTCAGTGTCACTTGAAGACCTTGGATTATATTTAAATCCAAGCTGCATAAGTGGTAGATTCCAGTGGGACTTGCCTGTTTTGGTTTGTGATTATGATGTCTTATGATGTTACTTAAATTAAGATCTTGGTGTTATTTCATTACCTCTTAAATGCCCTCATCCTCGTGGTTCTATTCACCTGATTGAGCAGGATTGACTTACTGAGCATCTTTGATTAATGCATTAACCCCTGATCAGCCAAACCCTCAGAGGAGTTCAGAGCTTCTTCCTCACCCCAGAGACCAAATCTGGCAAGAGGCACACAGGGTCTCACGTGCTCTGAAATCAAGGCTGCAGACACATTTGGGGAGACAGGAGTGACAGAAAGCAGCCATAAATATCCCTTCCACCTCAGGCATTTTGTCAGGGGCTTTTTCAGATCTCTGGGGAGATCAGCTCTCTCTTGGGCCAGAGGACACCTGGAGTTTGACACTGCCTGAGGCATCACCCTGAGCCTTCATGTGTAGGTTTGGGTATTGTCAGGTCCAGGAAGGCATCACAAGGCAACACTTGAAGCTTGCTGTTGTCTTCCTTCCACTTTGCTGCTCTGTGGGGTTCAGAGTCCACATGGACACAGAGAAACGGATTTGGAGTGACATTCTTAAATGCAGATAATTGACTTTATAAGGGCTGTGTCAATTCAGGCTCCTGGACAGAGAAAGTTAAAAAGCTTGGTTGCACTTGTTGGAGCTTCTGGCAGTTACAAATAAGTACAACTTTCTGGACTTGTAGATTTTCTCTGGGACTAATTGGGTAAGAAAATTCATTTATAGCGTGCCTTGTGGCACAGTAGCATTGCATGGTAAATGCACAGGTAACAAATATCATGATACAAAGCATTAACAAACTCACACTGTTTTTAAATAAATTAAACTTCAAGGCAGATGCTAGCTGTGTTAACCTTTTTGAAGTGCTAAACTGAAGAGGTCTAGTTTAGAGGAGGCTGTGTTTTTTGAGGTAATGGCCCAGCTACAGTGCCAGAATTAGAGTGAAGTTATTCCTGGGAAGAAAGAAAGGGAAAAATCAACTTGTCACTTTAAAGAAATGCCTCAGTCAGTACTAAAGCTAAGAAGCACTAACTTTCAACTCTACTCACGGTCCCAGCTTGGCTTTCATTCAGCTGTTTCTTGTGAAAGAACAAATGCTCTGTGCTGTCCTGCGTCACCTTGAGCTTGTGCTGGCATCCAGAGCTGCTCCAGAGCCTGAGTCACTGCTGCCCTGGGAGCAGGTCAGGGTCACTGAGCTGCACTCCTCCCTCAGAGCAGGACACCCAGCTGCACCTGAGCCCTGCCCTGCCTCTGCTCCTGCCACCAAAAACTTCTTTTTGATAGGTCTTGCAAGAGCTGCTGCCTGCTATCAAACCCAGAAGAACATAAATGTTTTCTTAATGTTTCTCTTGTCATGCTCCCACTGCTTTTGCCCCCTCTCATCTTTCATTTCTTGCAGTCCAGGGCTTCCCATTCCTTTTTTTTTTTTTTTTTTTTTTTTTTTTT
>VZUI01043373.1:0-10772 GCA_013401135.1 Cettia cetti | reverse complement strand
TATATTATATTATATTATATTATATTATATTATATTATATTATATTATATTATATTATATTATATTATATTATATTAATAATATACACATAATTGAAAAATCTCCAACACTAAGCATTTTTATTTTGGAGGATGGAAAGTAGTTTGTTTAATTTTTTAATTCATTGCTGATGGAATGATTTTGAGGAGTCCTGACACCTTTGAGTGAGGGGCATGGGATGAGTTTCCAAACTGAATTTCAGCTCCTGTGATTGGAATACAACAGTTCAACAACCTGAAATCTCCCCACCTGGCCAGAAATGCTGCCTAGTTAAAAGATGCATTAAAGGTGTTCTGTGCTGGATGTACCTCCCTACCTGAGGCACTTCTTTGACCCCTATTTCTGAATTATCAAAGCACATCCCAATCTTTGGGCTTTATCTCCTCAGCCCCCCTGCGAGGGTTTGCTGTTATCTCTGTGCTCACGCTGGCACTTTGTGTTTCAAGGTAGTGCAAAATCAAACTGATTCAAATGTAATAGTTTCCCTTTGGCCTTGCAGGCCCAAGGCAGCTCTTTCTAAACATGGTTTCAATCATGTTTCATAGATTAAATGAATTATTCAGGTCTTCAAATCTACATTTTGCAGAAGATTTTGCTCAGCTTGAAGATCAAGTTATAAAAAGTCATCATTTCTCTAAACTGCCTCTTAATGGTGGTTTTGATTAAAAAGTCATGTAGGAAGTACACACCTTTTTAAATACATGGTGATTTTACAGTGTGTAAATCTGGTTTTCTTATGTTCTTTAGGAGGAAAACCATCACCAGTTCAAGGAAGGACAATGTGCAGTTATAATTGAAAGGAGAGGCCAGACTTGTACGTCTAAAGCAAAATGGAAGTTGCAGGAAGGATTTCCTATTCCCAGGTTCTCATACCTTTCTTATGGATTCATTTCAACCAGAGGCTGAACACACAATGCATACAGGAGTTGGTAAACTTGAAAAGAATCCAGTGTTTTAGGACAGAAAAGAAAGAAGAGCAGAAGAGAAAATAAAACTGATTAAAGAGTTAAATTACAGTCATTTATTTGCTCTTGTTTTACTTTCCAAATAAATCAGTGTTCACTGTTTACCTCTTCATTGTGCTAGATGAAAAGGGAAGAAAGTATGAAGAATTAATTGTGGTAACCAAGAAAGTCTGGAGACAGCAATTCTTCCAAAAGGCACCGGAATGAGCACAGGTATATATATTTTTTTTTCCACCAGAGTAAAAGCACTTTCAATGGAGTAAACCAAAAACCAGGGTGTAAAATGACAGAGAAATGGGAAAACAAACCAGCTGGAAATGTGAACTCCTCAATATTAACAGTGGTTGTTGTATTGCCCTTTTCAGGCTGAAGACTGATGAGCCTTTCCTCAGGGGAAAGGGCTGACTTCAGTTGTCCCTTGTCTTCCCTGTGGATTTCTGTTCATGTGCTGTGGCCTCAGCTGAGCCAGGACAGCTGTACTGGGACCAGAGGGACAGCTGGATCAGGGAGGGGACATTCGGTAGTAATTAAAAATGTAATGTCATGTAATATAATGTGTTATATAATATATATAATATTCAAGATAATATTTAATATAATATTATATATTATCTATTACACATTATATCTAATAGACAATATATTATATATTATATATTATATTATATATATTATATATTATTATACTATATGTTATATGTTATATGTTATACATGTTAAAGTTATATGACTAATACATAAGATATATAAAAATAATTTTAATTTATTATTATTACTACTATTGCTATTATTATCATTCCAGTTGCCCATTTCCCTTTGCTACTCAGACTCCTTGTGTGCCCTCAGAAGCAGGGTTTGATCAGCAAAGACACGCAGGTGGGTGGCTGGGTTTGCCTGGGGAGCCCTCCCAGAGCAGCTGCGGTGTGAGGCAGGAAGGACAGACAGACAGACAGACACCTTCCAGCAGGGGAGCCCTGCCCAGCAGCCCCAGGAGTCACTCGGGACGCTCCTGGAAGCTGCTGCTGTTACCCACTCCAGCATCACTGGGGTAGCTAACCCTGGGCACATCTTTCAGGGACACACTGAAGTATTTTCTGTTCTGTCACAGTCTGGGAGGGCTCCTTGCACCTCAGAAACAGCACCACATCCCGCTGTGAGTCGTGGCCTTTGCTTTGCTCTCAAGGAGGGTCTCAACCCCTGGTTTTCCTGCAGCCATCAGCTGGCTGGGGGCTCCAGCAGGCATTTGGAACAGCTTCACTTGGAAGGATCCTCAACTGACAGCTGCCAGTTCTCCATTTCACTTGCTGCTTGGTGTTCAGCTGCTGGTAGGAAAAAAGAAAGAAGAAAACATAAATATTTAATCAACATTTTAGTTGTAAAATATGGTTTTAGGGAAATCTCTGATTCACTCTCTTACTAAAAAGAAACTGACGGGGTAATTCTTCATCTGCAAAGCTGGTGATGGGGCATGTCCCAAGCAGCACGAGGCAGGCACTGCTTCTCCTGATCTCCCACTACACAGGAAGAGCTAGAACTGCTTGTTGCTCCAAGTGTCTGTTCACACCACTCAGTTTTTCACATCCTGTTTTTCTGTGTTTTACCTACAAAATGCCCCGAGATATAATTTTGGGAGTGTAGTTTGAAGAAAAAACACCAAGTAAACTATTTAATACGACTCCCTGTTTTTTCTAGCTCTGCTTATGTTGTTACCGTTTATCCAAAGAGGCAATTAAAGCATTTGTCTCAAATTATAGTCACAAATGTGACTTCTTTTTAGGCAGTGACTCTATTATCCTGTCAATCCTGATTATTATTAAGCAAACTATTCATTTTGTGCATTTGTTGCTGCTCAAGTTCTCCATCCCTGCTTCCCACAGGAACAGAGATTCTGCTGCTGCTCCCTGAGTGGAAAGTTCTCAGATATGGGGCCATCCAAAAATTGACACTAATAGTGAAGCAGTGATATGGATAACACACAAATATTAGGATTCAGGAGCATTTTCATAGACACATAGCTGTTGTCTGAGCACTGCTGAAGAACACAGGAGGGCTATTTGCAGCAGCTTAAACTCTATGCTTTGCTCTTCCAGGGAATTCATGCCAATTCTCTGGCTCTTCATTGTCTGTTCCTGCAAATCTCAGAACAGTTTCTGCTCAGCTCTTTGTGCTGAAACCGTGTACTGCACTCTGCATTTGGGATCCTTTTCCTTACTGTGCTGCAAAGTAATCACACACAGTGTTTGAGGGATCTCCTTTTGCATTTAATTCTTTTTTGGCTTAGTTTTTTCCTCTATTAATAGTGACAACTGAAATTAAGAAAATATAACAAAACACAGAAAGTTTATCCACCTGAATATAACTGGAAATTGGAAATATTTCCTTTAAAGATCCTGGTTTTTTGAAGAAGTTTGCTATATTGTTCCCCACATGGCTGTAAGACAAGGTTATTAAAAAGTGCTCATTCAGATGAGATGTTTTGCACCCAACTGCTTACAATCAGTTAGTTGACTATGAAACTGCCCAATTTCTGTGTGTAATCAAAGTAACTGTGTACACATTTGGCATGTAATTACGTTTCCAAATTGATTAAAATCCAGCCCTGAAACGATTGCGAGCGAAGGCTTGGCTCCACAGATTAGTTCTCAAAACTTCTTTCACAAGCTTGAGCAAATAACACATTTGCCAAAAAATGCTGCCAACTGTGAAAGTTAATTATGATAAATGTAACACGGTTCTCTCATCACCAGTGTACAGAGAAAGGCTTTTGCCTCTCCTTGCATTATTGTCCATCAAGACAAAGATGGCGCTTCAGGAATTTTTCCCTTTAACAAGGACAGATATGCCATGAGTGACAGTTAAATTTGTTGGAGGTATTAAATTGCTAATGCTAATGCATTTTACAATCTTCTGAACTGATTTAATATATTAGACTGTCACTCAAAGCCTTAATAAACAATTCCACACTCTTAGTTTAAAATCATCCTGTCAGACCTGGAGGTTTTCTCAATTGGCCTCCATTGTTAATGTGATAGTAGTTTACAAACAAATGACTTTTTTTCTTCATAGGTTGGTTCATATGAAACTTTAATGGGTGTTTCTCTTTTTTATTTATTACAAAACAGCTGTGCCAGAGCTTAATGGGGTGCATTTGTGCTTTAAAGCACCTGTGCTTGTAGCTAAAGTTCTCCCTCTCTTGCAGATAATCTCTCAATTATTCATATTTGAACAGATCTTTCTTCTCAATTTAGAGTATTGCAAACTCAGCCTTGTGCAACTTAATATACTTTTGAAGAATGATTTCATTATGTTTATCCTAATATTGTGTAATTCCTCCATGGAGTGCCACTTTTGCTTCAGAGACCCAGCAGAAGCTCAACAAGTATCAAAGTTTCCTGTTTGCAGATGTGAAAAACACAGGTACCCATTACAGTTAATAGACTGTCAGAGGAAAGTCATTACAAACAAAACACTTTCTTCTACCTTGTAGAAAGAAAATGAGACCAATGATGAATTCATTTTGCTGAAGTTAATTTATGGAGAAAACAGCCTTGATATTTTTTTGATTTTGAGGCTCTTAAGTATGGGAGTAGCACTGGCATCAAAGGGTTTGGATTATTGTTTGTATTATTGTTTGGATAAGTATCCAGATTTTGGTACTTTTGCTGTCTGAGTGTTAATATATCAGATTGCTGCCAAAGAAAAACTTGCAGAGAACTCTACCTCAGACTGGTATTAATAAAACCTCCTTCTGTTTTGTTTGTTATTCCCTATCTGTGTGATGATGGTAGATTTCTTCTGTGAATAGATGCATAAATTATTTGTAGTAGGATCTAAAATCACAGCAACAAATACGATTTTTTCTGACAGCTCAGTCCATAATGTGCTGCTACTCATTTAAGAAAGCTTTATCTCCAACCCTCACAATTTTCATTATAGACTTCCTTAACTCAGTTATCCTGAGAGCATTCCCTTAGGCTTCTCTCCTTTTCACAGCTAGCTTTCAGGATTTGGACTAAGGCTGTGAGTGGATCATAGAAGCAACAGAAGCACTCAAGATCAGCGAGTTTAATGAAATATCAGTAACTCAGCCACCTGAGGATGTGTGTCTGTATTTGATGGACATAATCAAACCTGCATTTTGCTAATATATGTAATTAACCCAAGTGTCCACGTGTGAAATTACCTGGTAATTACCAGGTCACTTATTCAGAGTACTAAAACTGTAGTATTTAAACTGAGTTTCCACCTGACCTAGTACCCTTAAGTTTACCAGAACTTGTCCTACCTCTTCCCCAAAACCTGTCCTGCAAGGTTTCTGATGCTGCCAGAAGGCAGCTTGTCTTTGTTCAGTGAATTGCTATTTTTTATGTTATCGATTGCTTGCTTACAAATCCAGTAAAATCAAGAATAAAAGTATTAAACAGCAGAAAAATTGAGGATGTTGGGCTGATTCAGTCTTTTGTTGGGATAATTCTATATCATGGTATGTGCCATGCAATGTTCCTACTTCTTGTTTGTTTTTCTCCATATTCAGATCATCATGGTTATGATATACATGAAATATTTGGGTCCTTAAGTCAATGGGCATTGAAAATTGAGGGCTGGCTCTTCTGGTTTGTGTTAGAGTCAGCATCTGGATCAGCCTCTGCCAGCTGAAGATCTGTCTCTCTGTCTGCGTCCCTATTTGTACTCTGAGTAGGCTTCTCCAAAAATTGAACAGAAAATATAGATCCAATGTGGAACTAGATTCTTAACAAATGTGAATATGACATAGTTGGCCTTTTTCAGAACTGGGCAAACATCAAATAAAAAACATACTTTTTGAAGGCTCCAATTTGTTTTTTCTTTCTTACATTAACATTTCTGAACCTGTCACACCAACTGCTGAGCTGCCACATCTGCCTGAACCAGGCACATCATTTTATATTAACCTCATGAAACAAAACACAGCATTAGTGATGTTATCAGACAATAATACACTATTGTAAATGTTGTGATCCTGGGTTTGGTGGGATTTTTACAAAGAGCACAGTCCCCCTTCTAGACATCATCAGTTCTGGGTTTTTTCTTAGGTATGACATGAGCAGTGCAGGTTGTGACACCTGGCAGTGGGAAACTCTGTGGTCCTGGGTGCAGGAATAGGTGGTCTGGACAAGCAGACCAGTCACTGGCATTTGTTGACCACCCAACACACAAAGAAATATTTGTATGTGTTTGGGTAGCTATCACCCAGCCTGTTTGTTCCAGATGAGGATTTAAGGAGTTAGTTTCTGCTGGGCAAAGCATCCTTCACCTCCTGCCCTTCCAGGAGCCAGTAAGGTTTTCCTTGAAAGTCTGGCCTGGTTTAATTAGGACTGGTTTTTGCCTTTGTCACCATAGACTCAGTTTCAGAGATCTCAGAAGCTGTCGGTGATTTTAACCCCTGTTTGTCACTCCTGGAATTAGATCTGGTGCACCTGGAGTGACAAGGGCTCAGTTTCTTACTCCTGGCCTGCTCCATTGCAAGCTGACAGTTCCTAAGCCTTGGTAGGAAGTGCAGGAGACTTTACCTGCTGTAGAGATCAAGATAATCTTATGTTAAAAGATGAAAAGCCATAAATGTACTTTAGAAAACTCACAAACTTGTTTTTGATGAAATAGGTATTTATCTAATGAATATTATTTCAGGAGCAGTTACAGAAAAGATAGTGACAGGCACAAATGTAAGAAATGGGCAGAAGCTGGCTGAGACAGAATAGAATAATTCAATCAAGATAATACCTCTCTATTTTTAAAGCTGGATTCCATTGTCCTGATTCCCATTTTCTTCATTTCAGCCTTACAAATCCAGAGAAATTTGATTTTAAAAAGAGGATGCCAAGTATTTCTTCTGTTAGATTTGCAATTCTATGAACCCCACACAGGGTCTGTAGTAATAAAAGATAACAATTATGAACTGCTCTAATTCTCATTACATGGCTGAGCTGGCATGAATTTCCAGCTGTAACAGCACTGGCCTGCCATTGGTGTGGGACGTGGGGGAAGCTGCTGGAAACAAGCTCCCCACAGGATGGATGTGTTGGGACAGGAGCTGGAACAGCTTCCTTGCCTCATTCCTTGTGGGAGCCATCCTGCAGCCTCACTCCATGCAGAAATCCCAGGGAAGCCCTTGAGCAGGAGCAGAACTGTGCCCTGGTGCCCAGCTGGGCACATTTGTTTTCATTTCCATCTTGACAGTCTCTCTTTGGTGGGTGTCACTGGCGCTCCAGATCCGCAGTGTGACAGCAATCATTTCTGTTTCCTCTTGAAACAATCATTTAGCAATTATTTCTCTCCCCCTGTGTGTGTTTTTAGGGGGTACCTTGGCCACATTACAGAGCAGAACTCGGAGTCAGCACTTTCCTACGGCGTTTAAAACCTCTGGTACCTGTAAACCTTTATGAAGTGGCAAAACTGGGCTCTCCTTTCACACTTTGCAGGCAGCTGAAAATAATAAGCACACCTATCCTCAGAGAAGTCTTTTTTTTACACAAAATCATCACTAAATTTACTAGGAATTATGGCTGGTAGTTCAGTGGATTTTTCTGGTTTTAAGCATGCCAATTTTTATCTTGTTTTTTTTTTTCCTTTAAAGAAAATGGATTCTAAAAATTACATAGAGCAGTTCTTCATATGCATTCCATGTGAAATTTAAAATACAGTCTTTGAAAATCTCACTAGTGAGTGTTAAGGAAAAGGGATTTATCCCATATCTTTCCTTCACTGAAGGCTTACCCATATATTATTATTATTATTTTTGATTGAATCAGTGGTTAATGAGAAATATTTGCAGACAGCACACAGCAAATCAATATCTTTGTTTCTCCTGCTAATCTTCACTCTACAGATAATCAGCCTTTGGAGGACTGGGAATTTGAGACTATTAGAAGATAAGGATGAAGCACTGACAGCTCAGTCATTTCCTCAGGCAAAAATATGTTAGGTCATTTTTTTGCATGTGAAATACGATAGGGATATATCATCAACATTTGATAAATAGAGAGGGGTTTAAAAATTGCATCTGAAATACTTGACATTCAGCACGTTTTTTGGAAATGATAAAATCATAATTGTAAAAAAGACCCTCAGTGTTGCCAATCAGGGGCTGGCTGCTCCGAGCACCCTGGCACATACATCTCAGTGTCCCCCTGCAGAAGGAGGAATGAGCATAAAGAAAAGAGCAATTTTCCTGCCGTAAATTGGAAAGTCTGCCAAGCAGCTATGTGATCTACCATCAATCAGTGTTAAATTCTCCTTAGCTGCAGAAAACTCAAGAACTAACGATCACTGAGAGATTTCACACGGTGACTAATGGTATATGACAAACACATTTAAAATCTGCATAGACCAGCATCAGTTTAAAATATAACATGAATAATAAACAACCCTAAAGATATCCCGGTGTGCAAAATAAGACATAATCTCCTCAGACACATATTGTACAGAGGAGATTACCATTCCAGGGGGGCACTCAATACCAATACAGCACCCAGTCAGGCACACAATATGACTTTATTTGGAGTAGCATCCTTCATGCCATACACGCTGCAGTGTGTGAGGCTGAGCAGCAGGACAGGGAGGCTGTGGGGGACAGGGAGATGGCAGCTGAGTAAAACACTGGGCTGAATCCACAATTACCCTGCTCACACGAGGAACCCCATTAAGTAATAGTGAAACCTGGAGGTGAGGAAGGTCCTCTCCTCCACCACGCCATTACTGGAGCCACAGCTAATGCATCTGTTCCAGATGGCAAGTGTTCAGAGCAATGGGAGACAGGGCTGTCCCTTGCATACTAAGCTGGTCATTTCTCAGTGCAAGGATTCTGCTCATTCCTGTTTCGTTTCCCATTAAAAACATATTATTTAACATAGTGTAGAAAAATATTTATAAGAAAGGAATAGATTAGCTATGAAAACTGCCTGCACTCCTAACTGAAGAACAGTTCATAAAACTGGAGACGCTTGGCCTAGATTTGGATTTTCAAGCAATCAGGCATTTTAATTTATTTCAGTTCCAGATTTATATTTTTTATTTAAAACAGAAAGCCCAGCCTTTTGACAATGGCCTTTGTGAGCACTATGGAGTTTTGGGGGTTTTAATTTCTGTCTTTCTGGCAAGAACAGGTTGCCACAGAACTGGGAGCATCATTTTTATTTTATTGGGAATAGGGTCTGTATTTTGGGCTTGGTCAGAAGCCACAAGCACTTCAGGCAAAGGTATCTTCCCTTTGAGAGAGCTCACACTCTGAAAGGAGCAGAGATTGGTGAAGCCAGAGCACCCAGGGCAAGGTGTATGATCCTGAGAGCACAGGAGGTTCTCAGAATTACCAAAGTGAGATGGCAAACCCTGAATAAATGTAATAACACCAAACAGCTTCAGGCTGAGTGCAGCTTCCGCTGTCCCTAGAGAGAAGTATAACAGAATAGTTTAAATGTGGTTAGGTGCAGTGTTTGTAAGCTGTGGTGTCATCTCTCAAATGTTAGTCTGTCATTATGTCTCCTCATCCATCTTTTTGCCTTTTCAAATGTAAGTGTTCACAGGCAGTTTGCTTAAAAACTTTAAATGCTGACATTATCTGCCTCTGAATTGTGACTTTCTGAATCTTAGAGGGATCACTTTATCTAATTTTGTCTCCTCTGAGTCCAGATATCTCATGTTTAAATGATGTAAAGTGCTATATATGTTAAAGACGGAGCAGTAGAGGCACAAGTTGGGAAGTCTGTTTCAATGAAAATCAGAAGTAACACAATAAACACAAAAATACCTCGTGCTGGGGCTGCTTCTATCCAGCAAAAGGACTCTGTTCCTCGACCTTAATTCTACAAGAGCAAACAGCCTGCTCATAATATTCAGAAAGCAGAGACTAGGGCAGTCAGAACAAACAAGAGTAATTAAATAATCATCCCATTAGCTGAATTATAGTAATGTCTCAGTGATTTGACCCTACTTTAGAGCATCTTTTCCATTTGCAGAATTGCTAACAAGGGATCAGAACCAGGGCAGAAAGGATTTGGTGCCACTCTGGCGAGCTCTGTGCAAGCAGCGAGTACCCATCTGGGATGAAGGAAAGGGGAGCTTGAAAATGGCTCTGTCAGAAAAGATCCCAGGGCCCTGCATGCCATTAAAGACCTGCCTGCACCTTGAGGAACTGTCCTGAAGGTTATGGAACTTCTTGCAGGGAAAGTAGGGGCAAGTACAGAAAAAACGTGACCAAAATCCATTTCTGATAGTGCACTGACTCAGTGTGGAAAGAAGCCATAAAGTTTATCAGATAAATTGTATTTCCAATTATTGAATTTTCCCAAAGGAAAAAAAAAAAAGAAAAGAAAGAATATTTTTAAAAACTCACCCGAAAGTGAAAGAGTGAGTGTAGCAAGAGAGATTAGCAGGCAGAAGGATGTTTGCCATCTCTCCTTTGTGCCCTCCTCTACTGTTAGCAAAGGCCTCTGATGTATTATCATCATATTATCTTCCATTGCTTTTAATAAGGTTTTTTATGAGTAAGGAATTTATGGTTGTATGCAAATATTCTGTGAAGCTAGCAGCAAAAGAAAGTGCTATTTACACTGAAATTCATGTATGTAGCAGAATTTCTCAGGGAGCAGGGGCATGATCTGCTCCTGAGTGAGGTTGGTCAGCCCAGCCTGAGTTAATAGGCCAGGTAGTAGGCCTGAGGCCTTTTAGGTAGGCCCAGGGACAGGCCTGAGTGCAGGCCTGGACCTGTGGCGCAGTTAGAAATTACGTTAAGGA
>VZUI01043369.1:0-20970 GCA_013401135.1 Cettia cetti | reverse complement strand
GGATGGATGGATGGATGGATGGATGGATGGATGGATGGATGGATGGATGGATGGATGGATGAGGGATGGATGATGGATGGATGGATGGATGATGGATGGATGGATGGATGGATGGATGGATGGATGGATGGTCCGAGGCTCGCTCCCTGCACTGTGCCTGCTCCCCTGAGGCAGTGGTGTGGCTGGAGAGGAAATGCTGTGTTTGGAAGTCACCAGGCTCAGCCCGGAGTTGGGCTGTGGGCCCTGTGGTGCAGGGAGCAGGCACGGCGCTCTTGCCTCTCCAGCGTGCTGGGTCAGAGCATCTCTCCTGGATTGGAAAGTGCTCCTGCTGCACAGAACAGCCCTGTGCTGCCTGGCAGCTGTAACCTCTGGTGCTGCTTCTACCCTGTCGTCTCCTCCATGACCATGGGAAATTAGGGCTTGTCCCCCAGATTTGGGAGCAGAGAAAGCAGCAGTGTGGTGGTGGCTGCCCTGGTCACCAGGCTGGGTGGGGGTGGAATTAGGGACAAGGGCAAGGATGCCAAAATTACCTGCAGGGTATTGGGTGTTAGCTGTATCCAGAGCATCCAGGTGTGTATCCAACACTGGGTTTATTATCATTATCTACTCCAAACAAGTCCAGGGATAACTCACTGCTCAGAGCAGAGAGCCTGGTTTTGGCTCAATAATGGATTCGGCAGTTCTTTGAACACAGGTTTGAAAGACAAGAGTCCCTTCAGGTAAGAGACAACTCAGAACACAAAAATGCCTGAACAGCTGGGTTTGGGAACTGTAGAGGTCATGAACTCTGCTAAATTCTTTCAGCCTGGGGTGCTGGAGCTCCATGAGACAAACCTGGGGGGAGAAGGAAAACATTCCTGGTGCCCCTGTGCCTCCACAGAGCGGCAGCAGCAAATGTTTCCAATTACCCTGTGGAGTTTGCATGTGCTGGGTTATTCTGCTCAGCGCCGGAGGGGCTGGATTCCCTCACTGCTGTGGAGAGTCTGTGAGCCAACAGCCACAGCCATGGAAAAACACAAATTCCAGCTTGGGTTTTCATCACAAAAATAAACTCTACCGTGCAAAGGGAAAGTGAGAGCTCTGGAGGGCAGGGAAGGGGACATGGCCGGGACTGCAGCCCCTCTGGGGTGGGAGGGAGGGTCCTGGACACTGCACTGTGCAGCCAGGGATGGGTGCAGGGGGATGTTCCAGGAGCATAAAACACCTTGTGGGACTTTCTGCCTGTGAAAGGAAAACAGCGTGGAATGGTCCTATAAAGGTTCCTTAAACCCAGCTCTGTGCCAGGCTGTCTTCCTCCAGGGGATGAAGCGGGGAATGGTGTGTGGTGGGTTTCCTTCTTGAATCCACCGCCACTGGGCAAGGGACCTGTTCGGAGAGACCCTGAGGAAAGCACGAGGAGCAGCTTGAAATATCAGGGAAGCTTTAGCACAGAGATCAAAAGCAGCAGGACAAAGTAGCCAGTGCCCATGGAGCTGTGTAGATGGACAAGAAGAATTCTGTGTGTGAAAAATGAGCTGGTTTTGCCTGGGACACAGCAGAGGTGGGAGAGTCCCCGAGTGCTCGAGCAGAACAGTCCAACCCTCAGGATGGAGCTTGTCTCGAGCCTCTGCAGCCCACAGCTATAAATAGGCTGCACCCAGACAGCTTCAGCCCTTCCCTTTCAAGTGCCTGAGTGCAGAGCCATCAGTGAGGAGCACAGATTGGTTCTGGAGAGGCAAAGCTCTCTGAGGTGCCCGGTGGGTGCAGGGCAGTTGGGCCTGCAGGTCTGACCTGGTGAGCTGGGGGCCCAAGGGGGTGTCAGATACTTCAGGATGTGCCCCCTCAGTGCTCCTGGAGCCCCAGTGCTAAGCATCCTGGCTGTGTGAGTGTTTCTTTAAAGCAGCCGCAGTGATCCTTGGCTGCCTGACAACCCAAATGTGGTGGCAATGCCATATGTTTCTGGCTTTAACCCTCCACGGAGTGCCCCAATTTCTCTATGTTTTGATTTTAGGTTTTTTTTGTTGTTAGATCCGGCTTCAGCAGCTCTCCCCTTGGCCGTGGTTGCTGGGGAGTGCTCTCCTCCTCTCCAGCCCTTTGTTGCTGAAGCAAATCAAGAGTGTCTCAGCTCCCTTGCCTTCCCACATGCTGCCAAGTAAATCCTGCAACTTTCTCGGGTGACGACATAAATTTGCAATGGTGTTGTACAAAAGCTCCCTCGAACCAGAGCTGCCTGGCATCCCTAACAAGCTTATCAAAGGGTTCCTTTGCAGGGAGATCTGAGCCCTCCAGGTTTTGATTCAGAGCAGGTGAAGGCAGAATGTGCTGGAGCCTGATTGAAATGTGCGAGGTCAACAAAATAGAGCCGAGAGTGCACAATAATTGGGGAAGAAGCAGCAGCCTTGCTTTCTGTATGTGTTCCTGTGATCCCTCAGCTGTAATCTCCCATTTCCAAAGGGAAGCCTGTCTTGCATACTTTATCAGGGTGCTCATTTGCACAGAAGTGCTCTTTCTGCAGAAAAGGGAGAAAACCCAAGCTAAAACCATCCCTGGCTTTTTCCCCACTGTTCTTGTGCAGGGAGACATCCTGAAGGGCTGTGGGGAGGAGCAGTGCAGTATCCAGCTCTGGTTTTATGGCACCCTGCTTCTTTCAGAGTCTGATCCTTTTCTCTGGGATGCTGAGGAAGGGGTTTCTGCACTCTCTTGAAAGTTGAAAACCCCCGGAAGGATGAGGCATCAGGGCTGAAATAGCTGGGCTTTTTGGGGCAAAACTATTTGCCAGCCCAGATTCTGGCCTGGTCTTCTCCCTGGAAGAATTTACAGCTTTGGGGGTTTCCGGTCTGGGAAGAGGTAGAAAGGAGTTTATTTTAAGTGTGTGCTTTCCCCAAAGGCTGCAACACTTAGAGGGGAATTCTCTGTTCTCAAACATCTGTGCAAATTAAACCCTTCCTCTGCTTTGGAGAGAGCGTTTGGGGGGTTTTCTCTCCTCTGCATTCTGTCTGAGAGGGGAATGGATTAAAAATTAAAAAAAAAAAAAACCCAAAAAAAACCAGGGGAGGGGGAAGAAATCTGTCCCCTTATCCCTCCTTCCCATCTGTTGTTTAATCACCAGCTGTTTGTCCTTAAGCTTGGATTACAACCTCTCCAGCAGCCTGCTCAGTGCGGGGCCCTTGCTCCTTGCTCACAGCATTCCGTGCACACTGCTTCAGGGAAGAGGAAAATGCAGGGAGTTGTTGAGCCTGTTGCTTGGTCTACTTCAGAAACATTAATGTCTTCCCTCTGTGTGCTCCTGCTTGAGATGTCCTCGCTGGAATTGCCTGTGATGGGGCTGAGCCGGTGCCTCTCGCCCTGGGGTTGAAGGTCCCACAGGAGGAGCGATGAGAATCAGCCCTGAGCCATGTGGGGTGTCCCCCTGGTCCTCCTGGTCCCTTGCTGCCCTCCCAGGCTGTGGGAGGTGGGAGGGCTCTGGGCCTGTCTGGGTGTTTGCCTCCTGCAGGGAGCTGCGGCAGGCACGGGGCTAACGGTGCCCTATCCCGGGAGCCAAGAGTGACGCTGGGTTTCAGGATGGGTGCCAGCTCTGCCTCCATCCAGAAGGGCTGGAGAAGTCTGCAGAAAACCGAGGGATTGCTTAACAAGCCCTTTAGTGCTACTGAATGTGCTGAGCTCATCCAGGGAAGCCATGGGCGCCAAGTCTGTCGTGCCGATGGACTCAATGCGTGGGTCGGGAGCCATCAGCCAGCTCCCTCTGCTTCCCACCTTCCTCTGGGGAAAGGCTCACTCAGGGCAAGAGGAATCGCTTTGCTCCCCGTGTTCTCCCTGCTTGCAGCACTTCCAGCTCTGCTCTGGGTGTGAGGAGCCACAGCTCCATCCTTCCAGCATTCCCCCTTTGCCGGGCCCGCAGCTCAGAGCCGGCCGGCGGCAGCGACGCAGATTCAGCTGCACCACAGCTGCCTGGAGACAGAGCTGCCAGAGCCTGATTATCACCAGGCCGGATGGCTGCAGCCACCAGCCTGATTAGCAAACATCCCCTGCCAGCCCCAGCTCCGTAACCCGCACGGAGCCCGCGCTCCGCAACAAAGAGCCGGAGGTTGAAAGCGGCGCCGGCTCCCCGGGCACGCGGCGGAGCTCCAGCAGCGCCTGCCAGATCATCACTAATGATACCCGGATCAAATGTAAACTATTCTTAGACACCTGTGTCAATCGGGGAGGACAAGAAGAAAGCAGAAACCCAGAGCTGCTGAACACAGCATCCAAAATATTTTTATAGATTAGTGGAAGCTCTTTATTTCCGAGCAGGTGAGGTTCAAAGGAAAGCAGGGCATGGCGAGCGGCCCGGTGCACAGCGCCGGGAAAGATTGATTTAGCTCTGAGTTTGTACTTGAACAAAAAACAAGGGGGGAGGTGGGGCTGAGGGTTTTGGGGCAGAGCTCTCAGCAGGGGTGTGGTGGGGTTTCTTGCTGGAGAAGCTGGAGCTGGGGCGGACACAGGTGTCCTGTAGGGGAACCCCGGGCAGGTCTTGGACGTGGCATTAGGTACGTTTGGGTGTGGGAGGAGAGGAGTAATTGGCTGCCCTGGTTTGAATCACAGCAGAAAGGAGAGCTCAGAGCTGGAGGCCAGGGTGAACAGTGGCAAGGTTGGCATGTGGCCTTGGAAAGGGCTGGCTCTGATATGGCCTCATCCAGCTCCAGTGCTGGAATCAATCTCTGGAAGAGAGGAAATGCTGTGAGCCGAGGGGTGCTGCCAGTGTGTGCTGTGACCGTGGGCTCACCTGCTTGCACTGCAGGGGCAGTCTGGGAAGAGTGGCTTTGAAATGGGGCCTTTCATCTTGAATTTCCTGGGAAACCCAAGAATGCAGGAGAGAAGAGGTGCTTGGAGTCAGGAAGGCCATACATTCGCTGGTTAATGCCTCACCAGCAAAGAGAGCTTCATTACATGGGGCTAATAATTTACAAACTGTATGTTTAGACGTGTGGCTTTAAGCTCATTACCTCATGCCATGAGTATGTGGCTTGGCTTCCTGGCTCCGGGGTGGGGTTTCTGGTTGGGTTTTTGTGCTCCTTGACATCAGAGATTGGTCATAGAGAGAGTGCCAAAGCCAAGTTCCTTCCTGCCTGGTGACCATCAGTGCCAGACTCTGGAAAGAAAAATCATACTGGGAGTGTGGGGATCCCACAGTGCTCGAGCTGTTCACAGCATCTCTCCTTTGGCTTCTGCAGAGAGGGAAAGGGTGTAAATGAGCAGCAACCTCAGCCTTTGCCTTGGAGCTTTTGGGGATGACCCAGGAGAAGCCTTAAATGCAACTCAGAATAACCTAAAATGGATGGTGCCTGCCAATTGTTCCTTGAAGGTGCAAAATGTGCTCCCAACTCATTAAACCCTTGGGACTGGCTGTGGGATGGGTCTCTTTGCCTTGGAGTGCCACATGTGAGATGTGGGGTGAGGAGAGCTCTTCCCTTACACAGCATCACTGTGGCTTTTTCTTTCCTGTTACCTGCAAATGAGGAATGCTGCTCTCCCTAGCTCTGCATTATTCCAACCATTCCAACCTCCAGCTCCCCTCTCCCTGAACTAATAAGGAATTTTGAGGAGGGTCATGGCCTTGTTTCTTTATATCCAGCCTAGAAAATGCTTTTCCTCCTCCTGCCTCTCTTGCTAAAATGTTTTCTGAGATTTATTTGTAAGCCCGTAAATACAGAGTAAATAGCTTTAATTTAATGTACCAGCCTGCTGTAAGAAACTGGATCTGCAAACAGGAATTCCACCAGTCCCTGCTGAGTGAAGAAATGTCTGGGTATTCCAATATTTTCTGGGGGTTTTTCCTTTTTGTTCCCCTTCCTAAGGAAGGAGCTTTTTCCTCACCTTCTAGAGCCTCCAGGAGCTTTGCTTGTGGGATGCTCTGAGCACAGGGATACTTTGTGCCAAAGGAGACAAATTCCCTGCCGGCCCCTGAGGAGGGAAAGCAGTGAGCTGATCCTGCACGGGGCCAACGCTGGCCCAGTTGGAGGTGCCAGAGCCCCAGAGGGCATCTCCCACCTTCCACCCACCTGCGCTCCAGAAGACGTCATTTCCATATTTTCTCACAACTCTTGGAGTCTTTCTGGTTTCTGGGATGTGCTTGGCAGGCAGGCTTTGGTGCCTGGCTCTTTCTATAAACAGTGTCTCTACGGAGACGTGAGCGAGGCGCGGGGTTTTATGAATGGGGAATGTTGGTGGCATATGGGAGGCAGCGCTGAGCCCAAAATGAACGTGAGAAAAGAGGGAGAGGGTGCGAGCTGGCTCTCAGCTCGGCTGGAAGGAGCGACATTCCCGCGCCGCTCTGCGCCTGGACGGGCGCCCGGGAGCCTGCGGAGCCCGCAGAGAGGGGCGGCTCCTGGCACCGGAGCCTTGGGGCAGACGGGGCTGATGATGGAACTCCGCCTTCTCCTCTGCCCAGCTCCGGCTCTGCCCCATCCACCTCCCCTCCCTCCCAGCCCTGTGGCTCTGCTCATCCCCACGGAGCTCTGGATCATCAGAGCATGGCCGGGAGCCCGGAGCAGGATGGGTGGGAAGGCAGCGGAGCTGGCAGCCTTGGCACGTTAGCCAAGATAAATCGCGGATAAACGAGGCACTGACGCAGGAGTTTGCTGTGCCCCGTTTCGCCCCCGTAGCTGGGGCTGGCGCTGTCCCAGCCCCTCCAGAGCAGCTCGTGCTGCCGGGCCCATGGCAGGGCTGGAATGGTGCTCCAGGCTTGCCGCTCCCCACGGCTGCCTGCACCTGCTCCGAGCTCGCAGTTAGGAGATTTGCCGACTGCGATCTCTTATTTTGCATCAATTTGTGAGGAGGTTCCCCACGCACCTCTCCCACCCACCGCTGCCTCTGACAGCTTATTTAGAGGGGGCTGGTGCCCAGAGGTAGAATTTGCAAACAAATAACTCTCACCCGACACGGCAGCGCGGAACAGGCTGCGGCAATCCGTGCCGGCACTGCTGACGCGACAGTGACAAGAGGAGTTTTGTGCTCATTAGTTTTCCCAACATAAAGACTCCAGCTCTGCCCGGCCCTCGCCGCGTGTCACCGGGAACAGGCTCTGCCAGCTCCCTCCCGGCTGTGTGCAGATGCTGTGACTGCCTGGGGCTCTGGGGGCCTCCTTCCCCCTCCTCAGGGAGCTGTACTGATGCTGGTGAGCACCAGCCTTGTCTCTGCATCTGCAGCAGGGTTCTACCCCTGTGCGTGCATTCAGGACGTTCATGAGGATGAATCCACCTCTGGAGGGAGAAGGGAGAAGGGAAGGGATGAGGCTGCCTTGCCTCTGGTGCTTAGTGCACATCTGAGAGTTACAGCACGTGTTGCTCTTCTTTGTGGTCACAGCAACTTCTGCATTAATTTTCCTCACTTTTAATCTGAAGTATTTGCAGTTGCCATGATTGTCTTCTGCAGCGTGACCTCCATTACCTTGTTGTGATGGGAGTGTGGGGGGTGGCAGGGGAAGAGGAGGAGTAAGTCCTCCTGGAACTGCAGTGCTGCCTGGGATTTGTGACAGGAGGGCAGAGGCTGAACTCCCTGGGTCTGTGAGGGGCTGAGTGGGGATGGAGGGACACCCCAAAATTTCAGAATTTAATAATTTAATAATTTAATAATTTATCTCTTGGGCAGTCTGTCTGACAATGCATCTGCCCACTTAGGACCACTGACCCGATGGAAAATCCATTAATTCTGCGACCTCAATCCTTGGGGGACAGAGGAACCCCTTCTCCACCCTTCCCCTCTCCCAAACTGCAGCAACCAAATGCCTCAGGGGCAGCTGCTGAGGGTCCACAGCCCAAACCCGCCTGTCTCCCCCAGAGCAGCCGCTGATGACTCCTCTCCTGCTGGGGTGCAAGCAGGCTCCCATTTTTCCTAATTAGTCATGATGTCTTGCCCATCACAGGAATAAATAGCAAGCTTTCCCTGAGGGTGTGAGATGAGAAGCACTATTTATCGTTGCTCTCAGAGGAAGCTGACAACATGTCAGGTGAAATATCAGGAATAATTAAGAAAAATAAGGGTTTTATGTACTTTATTGCACCACCAGCAGGGATGTATTGCCAGCCACTGGTGCATCCTTGCGTGTGCCCCCATCCTTTTTGGGCTGCACTCCTGTGTTTGTGCAGTGCCTTGTGTCCAGGGCTTGGCCATCCCCACAGGCACCCCGGGCTGCCCAGTGCTCCCAGGCTCCAGTTTCAGTGGAGCACAGGCACCACCAGCTCAGTGGTGGCTTCACCCTGCAGTCAGGGTTCCAGCTCTGAGGTGTGCACAAGCTTGGTCACAGATGTGTCTCTTATAACTTCTGTTTTCCAGTGAGCTCTTTGTCCAGGAGAGAGAAAGGAAAAACCTCAATAACCTGTGTTTGACTTGGGGATTTGATTTTTTTCCTAAATTGTTGGCCTCACAAAGTGGCTGAGCCCCCTGAGATGTGCAGTGCCAGGGCTGCAGCCTGGCCCATCCCCTGCCTGGGCTGTGAGCTGGTGGCTGTGCTGAGGAGAACATTCCCCCACTTCCATGTGGAGCTCAATGATGCACAGAGGAAGGGGAGCAGCTCTGGAGACCTGGATTTCCATCACAGCACTGGCCTTGCCCTGGGGTGCTCCTGGCTCTGCTCAGGCTGATCTGGGCTCCGTGACCTCCTCAGGAATTCAGTTACAGCTGCGCCCGCCCGTGCTGGGAGATGTGTTTGGTTATGAGGCCGGACAGCTGGGGAGCTCAGGAACTGTATCTCCTCAAACAATGTGAAAATCTGATTACAGCAAGTGTCACTGGGCATCACTTAACTCTTCCTCTGCAGCCCCAGCCTCGCCTGACAGCCATAATAGATCTCTCGGATGCATCCTGCACGGGAATAAAATGCCCAGTCAAAAGCACTTAAAATCCCTCAAGTTTTGGGCTTGCTGATCACATCTTGCTCGCTGGCTCAGGGCTCTTTGGGGCCACCCAGCCCACACTGAGGCTCATTAGGGCTCTGCAGCCTCGTTCCCAGGCGTGGGCAGTGAAATGTGTCTGGTTTTTGGCACTTGGGAGAAGAGCCATTGTGTGCCACAGTCCCTGTCCCCTCTGGCCATGTGCTCCCAGGGCTCGCTGGCGCTTTCTCAGAGGCTTGTGAAAGGGACCTTTTGTCAGGGGAGTAGGAATCCAGCAGCAAACAACTCTCAAATTGGGAAACACTGCTCTTGGGGCACTTATATTTAGCTCTCTTGCAGCACTGTCCCTTCAATTTATCCTTGTGCTTTTGTCCCTTTAACCACGGGCACCAAGGTCTGAAAGAGAAAGATGCCGGCGAGGAACAGCAGCTGCTTCTTGCAGAGGTGAAGGTATTTTTAACACAATGCCCGAGAAAAACGAGCTTGTTTCCTCCACCCTTCAGTCCAAATCAGCCTGTGAAGAGGCTCTAGAGGAAAGAGAAGCCCGTGCATGTCTCTCCACAAAAGCTCGTGGAGACAAAGCCACATACAAAGGCTGGAGAGGTGAGTGAGATACACATGCAGGGCTTTGTCCCAGCTCGGTGGCCTGCTGTGACTCACTGAGAATCCAAGGTGCTGCCAGGGAGGCAGGAGAGTCATGGACATTAATTTAAAACATGCAGGGTGGCCAGGATCCCAGCGCAGGCAAAGGAGAGTCACAGCCAGCCAGGTCGCTGTCAAACCAAGCCTGGTTTTTGTTCTTTTAAATATTTATGGAGCCCTGTAGCACCTTGTGCTGTGGTCTGCATTCCCTGAGGGCTTGGAATCGGATGAAATGTCCAGAGCAGGGTTTGCATCTCTGTGTGATGCCACTCCAGAGCCTGTCTGTGATGGTTGGTCACTCCCTGCTTTGGCTCTCACATGAAGGGTCCCCCCAGGCCCCCTCGGGACCTGGGCAGGGTGGGGAGGCTGCTGGGGCCTCTGCTCAACCTGGAGGATCCTTGTTGGGGGTCAGGGTGTGCAAGGAGTGGGATGTGCAAGGAGTGGGATGTGCAGGAACCACGTTCCCGATGGAACCCCCCAGCTCCAGGGATGCCAGCTTTGCCCCTCTGCTGCCAGGGACAGGCACCCTGCAGGAGCAGCCACCTCATCTCACCAGCTCCTCTCCTCTGCAGCCATGGCAAGCTTTGGGGATATGCCCACGGCTCACCAACCCTGCCGAAGATAAGCTTTTTCCCCACCCCTTCCCTATCTTTAAAACATTTGTTTTCTTTATCAGTAGCTGGCTGGGATCAAGTCCAACAAGTCTTGAGTTCAACTGTGCGACCCCTCCACTCACCAAGCAAATCAGCCCAGATAAGATCTGGACCTCTGAAGCCAATTGTAATTTAATGCAGCTCAAATTGTAAACATCCAATAGTGGCAAAGGAAATATGATCAAAGCCATTGATTTTTTGTAGTGACACAGTGTCTTTTTGACTAATTCCCAATAATGAGAAAATTGAAACCTCTTTGCAGATATTAGAAGCCTAAGTGGTCAAGTAAATAATTAGAAAGCTACTCATTTAAGCTCTGAGTATGAAAGACCATTGAGGTCCTTACTTTCAAGTAAAATGCTAAAAGATGCTGAGCATCTTCTTGAAATAAAATGGGGAAAAAAATCACTTCAGGCAGCAGAAGATGGATTTCTGCTGGGAGAGCAGGGTGCTTACTGTAGAGAACAAACAGCTTTTCCCAAACTGCATCAGTACAGCGCTGCTCATTTTCCTTTGTGCTCCTGCATTTCTGGCCCACGGATTAGTGCTGGAGTGGGAACGAGCTGCCCTGGCACAGCTTCCAGGGAAGGGCTGAGGTGATGCTGCCAGCACTCACACATCCAGTGTGTGTTTGGCCCTCTGGTGTCAGAGGCATGGGGCAGGAGCGGGCTGGGGTGAGCAGAGCCCTGAGGGATCCCTCCCTAAGGAGAGCATCCTGGGCAGAGCGTGTTTGGCCATTTCCAATAAGGAACGCCCTTGTAGGTGGATGTGTTTGACACGGGCTGTCTGTGGTGCCATAACAGAGGGGAATTTAGAGCACTGGTAGAGCCCAGCTGACTCCCCTTGCCATCTGGAAAGGGCAAAGTACTCCTGGGAAGAGGTTTCAAGAAATAGAAGCAATTTGTTCGTGCTTCCCTGTGAGAGGAGGCGCTCCTGCCTGTGCTGAGCATGGCATGTCTCGCTCTGCTCCTTCTCTTTGCTGGAGGAAAATATCTAACCTGGAAACGGGGGGCACAGGGAATCCATTTGGCTTGTGTAATTCATGGAGCGATGCTCTGTGGTGCTGCAGCGGAGGCAGATGCCAGAATTTAGTGGTGTGTGTGAGAATTATGGACTGGAGGGCACGAAAGTGAGGTTTCTGGTTTCCCCAGCAGACAAAATACCTGGCTGATTGCAGGCCCTGCAAAGGCTTGGAGCCTTTCAGAGCCGCGCTTCCCTGCCAGGCATGTTCCGTGGGATGCTTGCCAACCCTCCCGTGGAGACAACATTCAGGTTTGTCTGGATTTCCACGTGCTTTCAGGTGTCAGGATTTCAGCTAGATATCTCAGCTGCCGTTCCAAGCGCAGAACTAGGGTGGCCAAAAAATCGGGGAGCAGCAGATAGTGGTGCTGGTCAATCGAGGGCAGGAAGCCGCCGATTATTGTTCGTGCCAGGCCCGGGCTCACAGTGGCTGTCCTCAGAACAGCCGTGCTCTTCCCCGGCCCTTCAGCCAGGAATGAAAAGGCTTTCATGTTCTGCGGGGGCAGAGAGCACAATTTAAGCTGACCTGGCTCCGGCTGGGATTCGAAAGGTCACTTTGAGTACGGCGCTATCTGAGCCCATCGATTTTAAAAAAAATAAAATAAAAAAAATAAAAAAAGAGAGAGCCCCAGCGCTGTATGGAGGGGGCAAGCGGGGGAGAGGAAGCGAAAATAGCTTTGGCAACAGTCATTGTTTAAAACCGACAAAGAGGCACTGAAAGGCTCCCCGCCCGCCGCCGTCAATAGCCGCGGCCGGGCCAGCGCTGCAGCCGTGCCGGCCGGGAGCCTCCGGCAGGGACACGGTGATGGGGAGCCCTGGGAGAGTAATTCCGGCTGAGGCAGCTGGAAAGGGGCTCAGCCTGGAGAAAAGGAGCTCAGGAGAGAGCTCAGGAGCTCTGGCTCTGCTTAACTCCTGACAAGAGGGGGAAGTCGGGCTCTGGGAACGGGGACAGGAGGAGAAAATGACCTCAGGCTGGGCCAGGGGAGGTTCAGCTTGGACACCAGGAGGAATTTCTCCATGGAAAGGATGGTCAGGCCTTGGAAGGAGCTGCCCAGGGAGGTTTGGCGTGCCCATCCCTGGAGGTGTCCAAGGAAGGACCAGATGTGGCACTCAGTGCCCTGGGCTGGGGACAGGGTGGGCATCGGGCACAGCTGGGACTCGATGTTCCTGGGGATCTTTTCCAGCCTCAGTGATCCTGGGATTCCCTGGAGAGGGCACGGAAGGATTAGCAGCTCCCTCCTGGTGGGAGGGCAGGTGTTGAGAGAAACCCAAACAGAGTCTGAGGGACCAGCCATGGCTGAATCATTGCCTTGAAAGCATCCGAGGCCAGGAAAGAAATGATTTGCCCTAAAGAGCTCAGCCCACTGTCAGCTGCTTTGTGAGCATTAGTGAATAATAAGGAGCGGGAGCAGCATTAGCCCTGGGTCCATGCAGTCATCTGTCACGTAACAAGGGAAGTATTGGCACACTGTCATGTTTCAAACAGTGCTGATCAATGGGTTTAAAAAAACAAACTCTGCAGCCTGGCCCGTGCGTGCCCTGCAGCGCTGGCTGGGTGGTGGGGGCTGGCAGTGCCAAGGCAGCTCCTGCCCACCCACCCTCCCTGCAGCTGAGCAGGGCACAGCCCCTCTGCTCTGCCTGGATGCTCACGAGCAGGAAAGGGGGCAGTGGTGGAGAGCCAGGGGTCATCTTAATTTCTGTGTGGCTGAGCACATTGGTCGCCAGCTCAGTGCCCTGTGAAATAGGGACAGTGACATCTCAGAGGTGCTCTGGGGTGGTGAGGGGCCATCAGAGTCATGGGCTGTCCTGCTGCCCCAGCCTGGGCAGGGGCTGAGCGCTGGAGGTGGGAGAAGCCACACAACTGCCATGCTCTGCCTGTCTCTCCATCATTAATTGCAGTGTGCAGCCATGGATGTTTCTGTGGCCAAGAGGGAAAAGGAACACTCAAACTTCTGACTGGATTAGACAGCAGGGGAAAAGAGGATTTTGCCCTGGTTGATGGTGAGCAAAGGTGGAGGCAGCATCTCCTGATGTGGCTGTCTGAGGGGAGAACAATGAAAGAGAAGAGGAGGCTCTTCCAGGGAGCTCACACTGACAGGTGTTTGGGAAAGTGATATTTTCCTATTGACTCAGAGGGGGAGAGGACAAATGGATTGAAGGATGGGAACCCCTCTGCTCCAGACACAAGCCCAGAGGATGCGCCCAAGGAGGCAGAGCTTTGCACCAGCAGGAAGGCGCTCAGCAGAATCCCTTAATGGATTTATTCCTTCAATTTCCCTCAGCTCTTCCAGGCTTTGGATATAAGCAAGGAAAGCAAGTTTAGGCACAGATTATAAAAGTGATGGATCTACAGAAACAGGAGAGGTTTGAAGGGCTGAAATTTACTGCCAAGCCTGGCCCAGAAATGACCCTCTTCCTCCTCCTCGACATTTTTTGTCTCTTGTGCAGAAAAATGCAGCTGGTCAGTGTGACAAGTGGAAACTGGAGCTTTGTCATTGCTGTGCGATGCTGGAACAATGATGTATGGCTGGCGATAGATCATGTTGGGTTTCCGGAGAGCAGCGAAGACGAAGGCATGAGACTAATTCATGATGCATGAACACATTGATCTTCCTGGCTCTGGAAATACAATGTAATGAACCCCCGCTAACAGATCATTTTTGTGCCACTGCACTTCACTAATATCTAATGATTTCACCTTGCTCTGAGATAAAATATAATTGTATGGGAGTTCCAGCTTTGTTCTTTAATACTCGCGTGGAGTTAACGAATTATGTTTTCCTCTGTAGCTGTCGGCAAGTTGAGACAAGCTTACAAAAGCCCCACAATTACCAGGCTAAGATGCATGTTTCAAAGCCCGTGTATGTGTGTGTGAGGTGTGTTTATGCAGAATGGCTCCATGCACCCAGCCTGGTGTGCTGCTGGGAGCTGAGCAGGGGAGGAAGGACACAGGGACTTCTGTGTCTCGTCAGTCCACTCAGGGAATGGCAGGAGCTTTGCAATGGCAACCTGCAAGTGCTGCTGTGTGCAGCATCCTGGCTGGTGGCCGGCATGCCCAGCAATCCCATTGGAAAGCAAAGCTCTCATTTTATCTCCCAAAGTCCATTTGGAGATCAGCCTGCCCCTGCCTGCCCTCCCAAATCCCCAGTCAGGCAAAGCCTTTTGCTTAAGAAGATAAGTTTGGGGTCCTTTGGTGAGCACCCATGTGAGATCTTTGAACTTCACCTCAGGGGAAGTGCACACTGAGATTTTTCCTGTTTCTTGTGTGTCTGTAGCAGCCACTGTCTCTGTCCCCAGCCTGTGCTGATGCCCACAGCCTGTCTCTGGTGATGAACAAGAAGGATGCTCCCTAGTGAGGAGGAGGGCAGCTGGAAAGGAGGGGACAGATAAGCACTGAGTCTCAACAGAATCTCCTTGTCCTGCTTTGAGGGGCTGGTGACCCTGGTGTGTGTCCTGGAGCAGCACCACAACTGCTCCTGGGCTGTCAGCTCTGGCCAGCAGCGTGCCTGGGCCACTTCCTCCTCTGACCCTCCGGCAGTGTTTGCCTGCTGAGATGAGCAGCTTCTCTGGGGCAGGAGTGGTAAACTCCTGTTTGCTGCCCAGCACCTGCTGCAGCTGGGTCCCAGCCCTGGCTGAGCCTTTGGAGCTCTCACCATGCCAGGAACGAGCCGGAGCGCAGATGGGAGCTGAAGGTGAAGATGTTTGCGAATTCTTCAAAGCGAGCTCGGCTGGTACAAAAGGAGTCAGTGAAAACCTAACTGCTCCTGACAGGGAGAGCTGCAGTAATGCTGAACCTCATTTGAAATTCCCTCTAGGCTAAGTAAGGCTCTTCCTTTCATGTGTGGTGTTTGGATCCCTTCTGGGAGACCTTTCCTCTGCACCGTGCTCGGGTACGTGTGGTGTTGACAGATGATTAAGATGTGAAGTCTCTGAAATCAGAGGAACGGCCCCAGTTTTGCATTGTGTGCTCAGGTGTTTATTCACATTGGTGTAATCATCTCAGCCTCACTTTTTGGCTCAGGACCTGCTGCCTCTTGCAGGAGTTGGGTGCCAGAAGGAAAACCAGTCTTTTACTGGTAGCAGTGTGTTTATAGTGGTCTTACTGGATTTGCTGGTATCCTCAGAGGTCACTTTATGAGGCTCACTTTGTGCAGATGAGGAGCCGAATATTTTTGCAGACTCAAACCCTGCTCTGTGAATTGGGGAATCACAATTCCTGCACCTTTTGGATGCTTCCAAACCCCAGGGTCAAACAGCACCACTGGGATGGAGCTGGGTTTTTGGGAATTTAGGTGGGGCAGACAACACCCACGAGACATCATGTGGTGGGGAAGATGCTGAGGAAGATGGCCTTTGATGGGATCAAAAGGGGGGATTTTTTTTTTTTCTCCCAGCAGCTTATATAAAACAAACAAACAAAAAAAACCCCAAATAATTTGCTGTGGTGCCTGTCTGGAGCGTGGGGCTGGGCTGGCAGTGCCAGAGTGACCCTGGCTGCTCCCAGCAGATGCTGACACTGAAACCTGTGGGATGGGATGGTGAGTGGAGCTGAGCCCAGCTCTGCTGTAGGACACAGGCTGAGTTCATGAGTGGGCTGTGCTGATCCAGTGTCAGTGGTGCTGGAGCCCTCCTCACACAGGGCTGTGGCTTCCCTGGCACTTATTTTGATGTCTTCCTTCCTCCCCTCCCTGTGATCTCAGTGTCTTGACTTTTCCAGGCACTTTTCTCCTATAAGAATATTAAACACACTTAAAAAACACTTAAATGCTAATGTGAAACCTGAAAAGAGGATGTCAAATGCACGAGGCACTCTGAAGACATGATGTCTCTGTAGAAGGGTTTGACCCCAGTAATCTAATTTGCTTTACATTTAAAATGATACTTCATTCTCCTATTATAAGGCTCTGTGTCATTGGCTCATAAAGATTACCATTTCTTGTCTTCCAATTGTAATAAATCCCATTCAAGCACCCTCTTGATTTGAAATTTGTCACGACAACATGCAGAGGGCACAGTTCCTGCGTTTTATGGCGCGGGTGCATTAGAGACTCATCTGCAGGAAGGATGATGCAAGAGCATAAAATGATTTGTCCCTTCCTTTCTCAATTAGATACATGTTTTAAAAAAAAAATTTAAAAATCTGAACTATAGCTTACTCCTCATTCTCCAGCAGCAAAAGGTTGGGGTGGCAGGGGAGCCAGGCTGGCTGGAGTGGCCCTGCTTTACCCTTACTCCGGGGAATAATCTGGTTTCTTTAAAACCATCTGAAAATATTTCATCTTGTTTCAGCAGACTGGGGAGCTTTAACCTTTCTGGTGGTGCTTGTTGGAGATGAGAGGAAAGTGAGTGTTCAGAGCCCACACCTTATCAGGCACTAAATGCCACGGTTGTAGCAGCTCCTTGTGCCAAAACATGAGGCTGGATCTGGGGCAAAAATTAGACTTTTGGGTAAACTCAGGTGTCCCAGGGATGGAAACACCCCTGCCCTGTTTCAGGGTGAGTCAGAGCAGTGTCTCTCACCCCAGCTTGGTGTGAGCAGAGCTGGAGCCAACCCACTCCTCTTTAGGGCTGGGACAGCAACACCTCAGCCATCAGTGCCATGGAAATGTTCTTTTTTTTGGGAGGTCTTGAATAAATCCATGCAAGAGACTTTGTTCAGGGAGAACTTTTATACTTTTAGTATCTGTTGTTCCTTAGGGTTTGTTTTTTTTTTTTTTTTCTTTTTTAACAAAGGTTTTAGTTGAGCAAAGAATCCCATCTGTATGGCTTTTTTATTAAAAGATAAAAAGCTGGAGTTCACAGGAGTTAGCATTAAGTCACAGTCCGCAGCAATCCGAGGTACTCGCTGGCTGGGGACTCTCTCTGTTTATTTCAAATACCCCTTTATCATCCTGTTGAAAGAGCCCTGTGCTCTGTAAAGCTCAGCCAATTGAAAAAAGAATCAGATAATGAAGACTGATGCTGCACTGATGACAGCCCCTCAGATCTTCAATAGGATTGCTCCCAAATCAAAAGACTTTTGCGTTTTATTGTCACACTCGTGGCTCAAAAATAATTAAATGGAATCTTTTAGCTCTAGAAACAAAAATGAAAATTTAAAAACAGCCCCCCACACCTGCAGGAAAGGGGCTAATGGGAGTATCCAGTGGGTATTGGGCTGGATGCTGTGTGAATTTGCAGCTTGTGCAGATTCTGTGTGAAAATCTGGTGATTGCAGCGGGTGCCCAGCACGTGGGTGGGACAGAGGTGACACCGCTGCTCTGGGTGGCAGGACTGGGCACCAACCCCCCGAGCTCCCAGCCCTGGTGGAATTGGACAGCCTCACCTTCCCTCTGTCCTTGGCACAGCTCTGAGCTTCAGCTTCCGTTTTACCTCTGGAAACTTCGAACAAATTTGTTGCTCATTGCAGTGGAAGGCAGATAAATAAAATATATTGGGAGCGATTTGTGCTGTAACTAAACCCTGAATTTATAGACAGAGAGCGTGGCCAATGACAGCTTTGTCACAGCACATGAAAGCCTGGAAATTAGGCTTTGCACTTTTACCTGATCTTTAAAGAGGCGTCTCCAGAGTGCCCAGGCTGGGGACAGGTGTGAGGAGATGCTCTGAGGTCCCACGGGGGCCCCACAGGAGGAGGGGACACGGCACCCCCGGCAAGCACCGAGCTGTATTTTGGGGCAAGGCATTAAATCCGAAATGCTATAACTTGATTATTTCTTCTGCAGACTCCTTTTGACAAAACTCCTCCATTTTCAAAGAGTTACACAGGATTTAGCCCCGCGCCGCTTTCATGTGAATTGTGTGGCTAAAGTTCCATGCAGCTCTTTGAAAATTTCAGAGCCGGCGCTTCCCCAAGATCGACAACTGTTTTATTTCTCTTGACAGAAAATGGTGAGAGAACAAACACTGCCAGGTGTGGGGGAAGCAGCTTGGTCCTGGTCTCTGCAGCACCTTTAATGTGAGGCTCAAAGAGCCACGTAGGAATGGCAATTCCTGCTGTACCTGGATGAATTCTGGATCGCCCTTTTCTAGGGGGGAAGCCTGGGTGGCTTTGGGTTCTTTTTCCCTTCTTACATGGATATAGGGAACAGCACCTTGGCTCCCTTTGTGCCTCTGTGAAACCAAGGAAAGGAAACTAACTGATCATTGGTTTTGTAATCCCTTCCAAAAATGGTTTTTACCATAAATACTTCTGCAGCAGATGCAGTTAGTGTCAGTTATTTGTAATTAGCCACCCCTTGGGTGATGTTGTGTCCCCTAAGACGGTTCCCAATGGTGGCAGTGGCAGGACTGGCACCAGTTTGCACCAGGATTGCTCCAATCCCTGGCCCAGTGTATTGACAGCAGCTGCTGCTCATCCATGGATCTAAGGCTTCATCCTGCTTCCAAATGCTACTCCAAGCATGTCCAAGCCACTGTCCTGTGCTGTGTCACAGGGGGATAGAGCACAAATCGCCTTTATCCTTCTCCTGCCTTTCTCTCTGTGTCTGAAACTGTGGGGCTTGGCTCTGTCTCTAGAATTGTACCACAGATTGGAATTCTCATTTTTAAGTTCATTTCTGCTCTGATTTAAAGGCTGAATTAACAAACAATGGCTTATTTGGTTTAAAATGCAAAAACACCATCTGGTCTTTGAGATGTGCTAAACCACAGCGGGGGGAGCCAGAATGACACATGGGAAGGGTCTCCAAGTGGCACGGGTGAGGCTCCCAGGAGGAATTCCTGCCACTCTTGACCCATGTCAAGGCAAGGAAAGCTGATCTTTGGTGTGGGCATCACTACAGCTGCAGTTGGTGGCCTGGGGACAGCTCGATTTCAGGGGATGCAGCACCTCAGCCCTCACTGCCAGCAGCTCAGAGCAGCGTCCTGGGAGTTCTCCTCTGTCACTGGCTCCTCTCCTTACCCTGATGCAAAGTTCTGGCATCCACGGGTATTGCTGGCCTTTTCCCTGGGCCACAGCCTTATGCCTTGCTCCAGAGCTGGCACGAGGCTTTCCAGCATCCCTGGCACAAGTGAGTCTGAGAAGTGAGTGCCCGCTGGGCCAGCAGGGCTCAGGGAGTGACCTCATCCCCTAACCCCCTCGATTACACCCCCAGTGCTCGTGGGTCAGGTCAGTCTCTGTGGTCCTTCGTGCCCCAGCCCCTGTGCCCACGCTCCCACTGCCACTCCCAGCTCCGTGCTGTCCCTGGCTGCTGGTGATTTGATTTAATACAGCTTTCAATCACTGCCAACAGGCCTCGCGCTGCAGCAGCATCACTGCTAAACACTCTGTGACAAATAATCTGAGGCTAAGCTTCCAGGACAGAGGAAATCGCTTTCCTCTTGAAATTAAAGTTGATGCATAATGGAAGGCACTAAGACGTCTCCAGCAGGAACATCGCCAGTTTGAGGCCATCCCCAGTCCCTCTCCGTCTGCTGAACGAGACGCGGGAGGTGAGGAAAGTCATTTCCTAGAGTTCAGGATTTGCAATTTGCATTCTATAATCTCCCGGCCATTTACCAGCAGATAATTTGTCATGGTTTGCTTTAGCTGTTGTGATATTGATATTTATTATGCAAATTGTATTTCCTACTACTTATTGTCCTCACCCTCGGAATAGTTGAATTATTATAAACCTGTTTAGTTAATATGGGTTGTCTCTCAATTGATGTCTGAGCCGCAGCGGGGTCGCAGTGTGTGAGATGGTGCAGGGGGGCTGCACGGTATAATTAGGGACAGGGACACAGCGTACCTGCATGTGGGATGGCACAGCAGCCACTGCAGCTGCTCTGCTCTGTTTAGTGGGGCTGGAGTCCTGCTGGAGAGGGGGAAATTTGGGGTCCCAGCATAAGACAAGCACTTTCTCACTAACTGGGGTGAAGCTGGCTTAGGTATGGAATTGTCATGGCCATGGTGGCCCAAAACTCTGCTTGTTGAGCAGGAAGCAGATGTTTGGCATGGCTATGGAGCAGAAAGGCTTGTGATCATCGGAGAGATTGGCATGGGGAGGTGGGGATACAGGGAGGGGTGGTGCCCCAGGCCAAATCCCAGGCAGCAGCATTTTGGGTTTTCTTGGGTGTGAAATCAGCTTGGTTTCACATTCCAGAGGGTGAAAGCTCCTTCCAGTCCCACAGTGTGACTCAGTGCTTGCCCCGGGCGGTTTTAACCTCAAGCTTGGCAGAATCTGGGATGATAAAGTTGAACTGACAATTCACCTGCCTCAGGTTAACTTGGAACAACCTAATTAATAAGGTTGGGAATATTTGACATCCTCTTCGTTTGCTCCATTAACGCTTGCGTGGACCCACTGTCAGCGATTCTATGGTTCCATTCCTGGCGCCGTTGGTGGGAGGAAAGCTTGGATGCTTCCCGGGCAGGATGAATCCCCCGGTGACCCCGTGGGTTAGGGCACAGCCGAGCGCTCAGAGGAACGGCAGGAGGCAATTCCGGGGCTTTACTTGTTAATTTCCTCCCTTTAAATCCCTTGAGCGTGTGAGAAATCCACAGAAAAAGGTGGATTGATTGCCGGGCTGCGGTTACCGAGCCGCGATCGCCGCCGCCGGGGGGCTCGTGGGCTCCGGCCCCTCCGCTGCCCCGCAGCCGCCAAGGCTCAACACCGCCTCCAGCGGCGCGGGGCCCGGCACCGGGGGGTGCCCGGGGGGACACGATCCCGCCCGCAGGATGCACGGGGGCAGAGAGGGGGCACAGACCCTGCGGGAAGCCACACGCTGCTCAACGCGGGGATGCCGAGGGGGAGACTCCCGGGACGGAGAGCGCTGGCGGGGGTGCACCGCGGGAGGGGGGGATGCTGGGGTGGTGGGACGCG
>VZUI01043367.1:0-58791 GCA_013401135.1 Cettia cetti | reverse complement strand
CGCCGCAGGCAGGCGCTGCGGGGCGGCCGCGCTCCCGGTGCGCGGGCGGCGGAGGCAGCGGCGGCCCCTGTCGGGCGGGACTGCTGCTCCGGGCGGACTCTGCCCCCTCGGCCCCGGCCCAGCCCGAATCCTCTCCGGCGGGAGCAGTGCTCAGGTGCGCAGAAGAAGGAAGAGAAGCCGTTCCGAGGGGCAGAAGGGAACCCAACTCAGCAAGGCCCGACTGCTGCGGGAGGGTGGTGCCCGCCCACTGGTGTCACCTCCTGGGGCACCGCCGAGGTTGTTGCACTCCCTGAAGTCAGGTGCATGCACTTGGGCACCGGCTTCTTAGGAGGTGTCAGGGAAAGCTGGGTTCCCGTCAGACAAGGAGTAGTGCTTCTGACGCAACACAGCCCAGCTTGAGTACATACACTTCTAGAAGGTGAACATGCCTAACAAGCAGGCATGAAATCTGAAGACAAACTCTAAATTATTGGTGGTAGATACTACTGAAAGAGGTACTGTAAAAGGAGATCCAGGCAGATGCAAATGCAAGCTTTCCACAGTTTGGAAACAGCAGCTTGTTTGCCCACTTGACCTTAACTTGTCATCCTTGCACTGGAGTGTTGTGGTACAGTCTGTCATTACGTGACCGCATAGAGGCAGCTTTTAATTACCTCTGGTCAAATAGCCTGAGTTGCAGAGAGCATCACTGCCAGCCTGATGATACACATACCCCACATTCTGCAGATGCAACAGCCTGCTCCTGGGACAAGCTTAGGTCCAGAGGGGGATACAGCTGCTTTCACAGAGATCAGAATCTGAGCTGATGAGCTTTGCTGGCCCTACTACTGGCTTTTAGCGTGGACCATTCACGTGCCTTCACTTTGCCTCTGGAAGGAGGAGCACACCATGACACAAAGTCAGCTCAGGTCTTTAGCTCAGGTTTCTGACTGGGCTTGAAATGGGTTCCAGCCCTATGCTTGGATGGGAAGGAAGGCACAGAGCCTGTCCCAATCTCAGCACCCCTTCCCCACATTTCCTGGGAGGCTTGAAGTTCAAGTGTGACCCAATGGGAGCAAGCAGGGACTTGAGAGCTGTCAGTGGTCCTGGGACAGTGCTCAAACAGTACTAAAACTAATTCTTGGACCAAGATAAGCCACCTCTAAAATCGCTGGGGTATTTGTACCTCATTGCTGAGTTTCCTCTGCAGCCAGGAGGCTTTTAGCTCTTGTAATGGAGCATGGACTATACTCCTCCTCCTACCTGGGGGAGTCATGATAAGTTATTTACAAGCCACTGAAAGATACTTTAATATTTCACTTGAGATCCATAAAGCAGGGGGGAACTGATACGTTTTAATGCTTCAGAAAGAGCAGCAGCCACCCAAACTGATGTGGGATCACCAGAAAAGGACCAAGAAACAGCAGTATAGCATTCACCAGGCAGGGGCAGGAGATACCTCTGAGAAAATCGTCTCAGGAATTCATTTGGCCTCTCTCTCAGGAATATGATAAGCCAGTGAATTGAGCCATAGGTAACAGGTAAAAGCTGCAAAGGGTAGGATTTTAGATTGCACCTTACCACAGCCTCCCAATTGCATCTACTCTCTGATCAGCTCAGACAGGACAGGAGCTGTGCAGCTCTCTTCCTTCCCTTGAAAGCAGCCCCTTGGTTTTGGCAGTATAACCCTACTCAACCTCAGCAAAGCTATCAGAAGCCAGTGCTTCCTCTTAATTTACTTTTCCCAGTCTCTTATTACTAACTTCTCATTTACACAGACTCCATGATCTCTCTTTTTATCCCTTGCTTGGAAAGGTACAGCTTACCTTGGGGACCCTAGTAGTCTCATGACAATTGTATGACATGAGTACAGGACACACAGCACCAAACCACACAGGAATGAACTTGTTTAAAGGAGGAAGGTTCTGCCATATTTTTGTTTTGGAGGTTTGCAGCATTACTTTCCTTCCCTCCACAAGTCTAGATGTTGCATTTTCCTTAGCTCTTCATTGCAAGCTGAACAGACTCCATATGCAGCTTGGGTGAGGGGCACTGGCACTTTCTACCAGGCAGGTGGAGATACTGTGTCACTTTCTCCTGGTCAGAACACAGCTCCTATCTTTGGAGGTGCGGGGGAGTCAGGTTGCCCCAGTCATGCACTTACCATGTGTTTTTTATCAGTAATATTATGTGGTGAAAATCCAAATTCAGTAGTTTCTCAGCTGCCCCTGGGATTGCTCTTGGTATGTCTGTTCAATAGCAGATGTAGTAAGAGGGGAGCAATCCCAAAGGTTAACCTCCGTCTCACCTAATGGGTCTTTGAAGTCTCTTATAGCAAAGGGAGAGGGGAAAAAAAATCTTCCATGGGGGATTTTGAATGTTGTCTCAGTTCTGAAGTGCCCCTTAGAGGTGCCAATCCCTCTGCACTAACTGGAGGCTTCTCTTGGCTGGAGTGAAACCTCAGGGCCCAGAGATTTTAATTTGTGAACACATCAGCCTGGACCAACCAGCTGCATCTCTAGATTTCATGAAGCATTTGCTGACCTTGGAGATTGAGACATGTCAGAAAGAATAAGAGTCATGAACAGAGATAAATAGGTGAAACAATTCCTTGTGTATTTATTTATGACAGGAAATAATGTCATGTTGAGCTGTACTGCTTTCTTGCATGTGCATGAGCTGTATTCCCTGTGTTAGTTGCTATACATTTAGGTTGGGATGCTGTTGTGGATGGCATTGGCTTTCACTCATGTCAGTGAAAGGCAATGGTTTGCTTTCAAGGCACATACAATGTGGGAGTGGAAGAATGGGCTAACAAAGTGAAAGAAAGTGAAAGAGAGGTCCTGCTTGATCTCTCACTGGTGCTGCTGTGGTAGCAGGCACCTGGTCATAACCCACAGTAACTGTTGTGCAGCCGCCCACCCCATTCCTGCTGCTGTGCTCATTCCCTGGCTCACACTGGCTGCTGGTAGCCTGGCTGAGGTGTGACTTTACAGCAACACCAGCTAGGGAATATTCCAGCCGTTGGAGACAGAGGGCAGACCATTGGCAGATAAGAAGGGATCTGGTTTCCTGCTGCAGCGAGCTACAGGAAGAAGGGAGATGGGATTAGGCAATCTCACCCGGTTTGGCAGGGCTGCTCGGGCCTGCTGCAGTGTCTCTCGTTCTGCAGTGCCAGAAAGGGAGGAGAGGCTGATGAGTGCTGTAGGCTATTGTCATTTCCTCCTCTTTCCACAACTGTCAGGAAGGTGCCTTTAGGCATCATATTAATGAAGTTGTGGCCTTTTGGCCATAATGTGGAATCTGTCATCGCTGTTGCTAGCCCACCCTAAATATATCACTTATTTATTCTCAGCAAAAATGTCACAGACAAAACATTCCAAAACCTGTGCACACTTAGGCTAGCACAATTATCCTTTTTTAGAAAGTCCCTTCAAAATTCAGCTGCCATTCTGCACTTAGACCCAGCAGTGACATCCCTTGATCACAATAAGGCCACATTAAATGTAAAAGTCCATAAGGCAGGAAAGTAGCAGTCGGGGCAGTTCCCTGTGAGTTTGGATCTGCTCATTTAGGATGCTAAGTTCTGCCAGTTTGTTTCTGCAGGTAAAAGTTGAAATAGTTTCCAAAACATGGGACATTAAGATTTTTCTAGGAAATACCTTTCCTGAAGAGGATCCCTAATTTTGAGTGATGTAGTGAGGCAAAAGGCTGGTAATTCAAATTTTGATGGTATGTTCAGGACACAGAGATTACTTCAGTGAAGGACACACTGCTGATTTACTGAGACACACATCTTACTTTTGGTTCCTGTTTTCCTAAAAGTTTTTTGGCACAAGCAGCTACAGAAATGTATGCAGCATACAAGAGACCACAAATCTCTTCTAGGAGTTTCTATATGAATATGACTAGATATTGGTGTTCTATAGATGGGAGTATTCTATAGTTTTATCCTCGTTTGTCTCACAATACTGACAGAATCATTGTTGCTGCCAGTTTGCCATCACTACTAAAGGTGTGCAGTCTGAATTTTCTCTTGTTCTCTGGGCCAGAGTACCCTTTTTCCTCATTTTTCCTTCTTCTTTGAGAAGAAGAATTTTACTGTCCTCAGTAGAGCTGTTTCCTAATCTTTCTCACACCTCCAGCTGAGGACGCATATAGGCATTAGAATGGTGAATGTTTCTCTGCATTAATCTCTCTCCTGTCCAACTGCATTTCCCCAGGCACTCATGTGCTGTCACCAGCTTACACTGATCCAGCCCACTACTGCTCTTTCTGGTAGCTGTTAATATTTGTATTGCCATAAACCTTTTCACCCTTGAACTATGAGCCCACTGATTTAGTCATTGGTTTAAGTGGGGAAAATACAGGGCCTGCAGGAGTCGTTGTACCTGTAGCAAAAGGAATTACTGGACTCCACATGGTGCTGCAAAACAGAATTGAATACATTCAAACTGACTTCCTTTCTCCAAAGTCTCCTAATTATGGTAGTTATAGAGTTTACTTGTAATCAGTAGGGATGACATTTCGAACTGAAGAGTGATTATTAAATTGACACTTCCTTTGAAATGTGCCTGAAGTCAAGACTGACATGCTAATTGAATTTTATTAGCAAGAAATGTCTGGTTTAATAGGGGAACTTCCTAATCTTTCTATCAAGTTCATGCTAAGTGCATACCTACTCAATGTTTTTCATCATTACTACCTGGTTTTGCTAGTCGAAGAAAAAAGCCTCAATGGAGCACCCCCCTGATTACAGCAAATGCTGTAATTTCCTTTGAAATCAATATTAGTTTCACATTCATATATCCCATTGACTGCTAGCACAAGAACATGTCAAGGAAGAAAAAAAGCAAAGCTGTTTAAGCCTTTAAAAATAATAATGGTTAAGAATGTGCAATAACTCCAAGACCAAATCAAAATGATGCTGAGTATTGCTGGCAAATTTCAGGGTCCCCTAAAACAAATTAAACATTTCCAACAGCTCTAGTATGACAGGTATAAGTATCCCCACCATTATCCTGGAGAATACTGATGTTCATTTTGTCATTTCAGAAGAAAGGGGTTGTGTAGAGGACAGCTGGGATGCCTTTGCTGGACTGCAATACTGGAGCAGCATCCAGCTCCAAGCTGGACTTCAGGGAAACAAGATTCTACCATGTGGGCTGTGCCACTCTGTGTTAGGAAAGGGCAGGTGGGTGCTTCTTCAGAAGACAAAGCTCTCAAACTGAAGTCAGGCTCTGTTCTGTATAGGAAAGCTCTGTTGAGACAATGTCATCAGCAACCTGAGCTGGAGTGCCGTGACACCTGACTCCAGCCTGTGCAGAGAACTGGTTAATTCAATCTCTACAGTCCCAAGTAGGAGCATTCACAATGACAAAAAGTTATCACAGGGGGTTTTATCTTAATAAAACACAGTAAAAGGACAAGCAGACAATAATAAACTGGGTTCTTTACAAAGAAATATAATCCCTTCTATGGAAACAGAAGGGAAAAAGATGTTTTACTTCCAGTGTGAGCTTCATTCACCCTCTTTTTTGCTCTGACTTCTTAATTGCACTTGATTTGATAGCAGTGGGGGTTTAACCTATGTTGTGGGTATTTTCACTGTTGTCTTTAATTTTGCCTGCTGGCATCAGGCAGTTTGTGTTCATCAAGCCAAGTCTTCTGTCTTGATTCAGGACTCATATGACCTCAGCTGACATTTTGCCTGTATCAGAACAGTGGGAGTACACTAGTGTAGAGAAAAGAAGATTTATTGGGAACAGAATGTGAAAACCCCATCATCCACAGATGAGCTTTTATCCAGTATTAACAGCACAGATTTTTACACATTCCAAAATAATTTGGCACGTTCAGTTTGCATGCTGAACATGTCCTAACTCTCCGTCATACAATCTAAATGTGAAAGTAATTTCAAGTTTCTGTATTCTGGAGCCAATCCAGCTTGGGGTTCATGTCACCAAGTCAAGGGCAGTAAAATGTCACTTCCCCTTATGCTCATGATGAAGAGCTGAAAATGGAGATACTCTGGGAAAGGCTAGATCAGGTCAATGCCTCCACACTTCCTGTTGCTTCTCCCAGGGGCAAGGAAGTTTAGTTTGGTTGGGTGGGTGTTTGCCTGGCCCGTACCTTTCTGTGTTGTGGCGTGACCTTAACTCACTCGGCCCTGGGTGCTGCTTGGGCAGTGATGCACACTGGGCTCCCTCGCTTTGCAGTGCTGAGAGGGGGGCTCAGTCTGCATCACAGGTTTCCTGGCAGTGCCTCATGCCAGCCATTCCCCCAGGGTTTAGCCAAGCTCTTGCCTTGGGCTCAATGAGGTGGATTCTAGCAGAGGAAGAGCATGAATGACTCGGGTTGGTTTCATCAAACTGATGAGTTTCCAATCTCACAAGGCAGAGTGCATTAGGGTATTGCAAGCTCTGGCCTACAGTGTACAAACCATATTCCAGCTCAGTGTGTAAGAAGTTTAATTTATTGGAAAACCTGTGCTCCAGGAGTCCAAAATAGCAGCAAAGGGAGCAAATTAGGATTGAATACCACTGGGGTAAGTAAATACAAAAGCTCATGCTACCCTGCACGTACTCTTTCCAGCTGTATGATTTCCAGTATGAATAAATTTTCTCTGCCAGGAGTAACTCTTTGATTTTGAAAGAAATCAAAATAACAAAAGATATATAATTACTTTGTAGGTGGGCTAATTCCTTCTTCCATCTCTTTGTCCACGACGGAGGCAAGAGGAGTAGTTTTATGCTTGGTGGCTTGGCGGTACTTCCAGTCCTCTACCAGCAGAAGGGAAAGGCACCCTAAACATTAATATTTTAGATCTTACCACAAAGCAGTGAAGGTTGGTTCATACTCTTGAGCAGGCGGAATAGTTCCTCCATGTAGCAGAACTGGTGCTGGATGTAGAGACAGTAGTCCAGCTATTAAGAAGAGCCCTCATCTGATATAAATCATTTTTAGTTGGAGACCACTTGTGGTCTCATCATGGCCAGTCAAATTAGCTTCCTGTTTTGTTTACAACAAGTAGTACTCTAAGTGCTCTGAAAATGCACAATAATAAGAAAAGTCTGACGAAGTAAGTGATTACTACTTCAAAGAAAGGCAAAGTTTATAGAAGCATAATAAGTCATCTGCTCTTAAACCAGAAAAATATGGTGGAGAGAAGATGTCTTTGGGGTTTTAAAAAGAGATACAGAAATATGTTAAATGATGGAACGTCATTAAAGTCTGCATTTATTTTAAGGATAAACAGAGCTATTACACAGTTGCCCACCTTTATATCTAGTTGTTCTGTTTTCTGCCTAATGGGCTTTCTTCCTTGTGTACAGAAAAAAACCCCAGCCCTATCCTGTTTATATTTGAGTTGCAATATGCTGAAAATTATTACTTCAGATTTTGTACATTAAGTCTGTCTGCTGGCAAGAGGAAAACCCTCTCATATTATCTAATTATGGCTTCAAGCAGCACTAATGAAGAAGTTGCACAGGCTGGGGCCTGTTCTCTGCTCTCTGGAGGCGTCAACAGAGAGTCTGTGGTTGTGGTCACACAGAAGTGGGGAGGGAGGCTGGGGCTGCCAGGCACAGCAGCCTGCAGCAGGAAGGTTAGCTCTCAAGAGCACGAGAGTGGAGTCAAGTCCACAGCCCCAGTGTAGGAATGCAGCCTCGATTCATGAGGCTGAGACCCCCCACCAATGCCTTCTTCCCCTGCCACCCTGGTAGCCTCAGCTGGGATGTGTCTCAGAGGGGATGGAGCCCTCCATGCCTTGGGAAGGAGATGTGCACAGCTGTGCCAGCACAACTGCAGCGTGTCTACAACTCTATTCCTGGCAGTGGGCTGCAAGCCAGTGTGAGAAGCAGCTGTCCAGCTTTGGGGAAGTTGTGTCTGGTTGTTGGAGAGACTCAGGTACATATTCCCTGAAATCAAAGGAGCTATCAATGTAAAATAAGTCAGCCTCAGTGGAGACTCATGCTGGACAAGCCAGGCTATGTACTCAGAGCAAGGACTGAGGCATGGCAATGGAGATCAGAGAACTTGCTAGTTTACTATCAACCACAATTTAGCTGTAAAACCCACTGTAAAAGTTGAACATGAAATTCATATCTGAGTTCCTGCTGCCACTGCTTACCTGTTACAGATTCCAAAGCTAACTAGTTTAGCATTAGCTGTGCTAATTTTGTAAACACAGTTGAAACCATAGCACAGGCACATATATAGTCATTAGAGTAGTGCAGAGAGTAGTAAAGATACCAAAGAGAATCGGAAGAAACTCCATTGATAGCTGGCCTACATGAAGAGAAAAGAGACTCAAACTTAGATATGAGTTAATTGGGATATTATTCTACATCTTATTAACCTCTTGGATGGAGAATCCAGCAAAGCTGTGATTTATTTACCATAGATGCACTCAAAGGATACTGCATAACTTAGAGTTCTGGCACTGTGAAAGTTATTTGCAGTAATGAATTTTTTTAATTCTTCAGAGGAAAGTGACTGCATGTTCCCTTCCCCCACCAAATTAAAAAAAAAAAAAAATTCAGAGTAACATTCGAAGGCTCATTAAAAGCAACCAGGGAAAATAGATTACGGAGACTTCAAAGGCTCACGATACTGGTTAAGAATCAGCTCTCTTTTTCAAAGAAAATGTTATTAGCTAATCCTTGAAATTTGGGTTTTGGCAGATGACACAGTATTTCCTGCAGGTGCAGAAACTAGACAGTGTTAAAAGAGTTTTGGTAGTGCACAAAAAATTTCTCAGCTAGACTTATGGTTCTCTCTGCTCAAGTCAGCTTGGGTGTTCCCTCATACATGTACTGAAATGTAGCAGCATTTCAGGAGGCTCTAACTACATTAAGCTAGATATCTTCTTTATTGAGAAAATAAGTCTGCTAAGATAATATTTTTTTAGTTTCTTTGGTAGACAAAATAATGCATTTATTACTGCTTTTATCAGTAATTTTGGAGGGAATAACAAAAAAGTCAATGCAACGAATAACAGAAATAATATCTACATAATAAGTACATGAATGAAACACTATATACATGCAAACAAACATCATTCCAGTCCACATTCCTGCCTACATCAGTATGGATATGCTTTGGCATATTGTCTCTTTTAAGATCATCTTTACAAGGTCCCGAGTGTGTTTTTGTCGGCACTATCCATGGCTAATCCCAACTCCTCCATGAGTTAGAAGGCCCTGCTTATCAGGAGGGACAAGTCCAGCCAGATCTGTCTAAAGTCCTTTGTTAAGCTGTGATCCCTTGGCCTTGTTTTGAAACTTGACTGTCTCACAATGACAATTTTCTCACTGAGACTTTCACCTAAAATTTGGCCCAGAAGATGCCCAAAGCTGTCTTACTGTTTCCATGGCAACGGATTGCTTGAAGTCAAATAACTGAGCTTAAGATGCCCTTAGTAGGTAGCAACCTGAAAAGGAGCACCAGAATGAATAAGCAGTGATGGGGTAGTGGCAAAATTTGCTAACTTATTCCCATTTTCTAGAAATCTAAAGAAGTTTTTTGCAGGTATTAATTTTCAGATATAGTCTGACCAACATTGCTTATAAATTCAATTAAGACTTTCAGTTGAAATTTAAACTACCACAAAATTGAAGTTCTCAACTTGTAGAAAAGAGGTGATGGGAGCTCATTAATTCTAGCATTAATGGTAGACACCTGTGTCTGCATATATTAGGAGATAATGTCAGAGGGACACAGTAAAGCTCACTGCCTTACTGATTGCTTTGCACATATCTTGTTGAAAGTATTTTTAAGTGTTTTGAGACCTTAGATATGTTATACAGGCACTTGCATTTGCTTGTTAGAGACAGCTACTCCTATTACTCACAAGTTCATTCTCTGACATGTGTTTTGTCCCCATGCACAGTATCAGCCATACACTGCTGACAACTAGTATCAGAAAACTTGACACAGTTACAATTGTTTGAGCCATGTGTGGAGGAGCCACAAATCAGACACAAGATATCCCATTGTAAAGTTAAGCTACTTCAGAAATGAATATTTGGCTCGTCTGATTTGCCTCAGCACCTAGAACAAATACATATTTTCAAATACATATTTTTAGTTAGAGCTCTCTGAACAGTCTGGGAGAGCTGGGACAGGCAGTAGAGTATGACTGATGACACCAAATGGGATTAATACATCATTATTAAGCACATTATATGTGTATGTGTCCAACGCTTCTCCCACCCCCAAAAAACCCAAATGCAGGCACAAAACCCACCTAAATCCATGTTTAAACTATTGCTCAAGTGTTCCAGTTTCCAAAAGCATCGCTTGATGGCCCTTATTTCTCTAGTTTTATTGACATTTGCACAGATGTGTCAAGATGCCTGCTGAAAAGTTTAATCCAACATAATACTGTTCAGAGAATAAGAGAGCTCAGGAGTTGTTTTTTTTTTTTTTTTTTTTTTTTTTTTTTTTTTTTTTTTTGTTAGAAAAGAGGTTTAAAACAACTTGGGTGCTGTAGAATATTTATTGCTCAAAGAAAAATAACGTAGAAATTAGCAAATGAAATAGATTATTTTGGAAATAAAAAAAGCTACATCTTGAGTGCAAGGCATCTGACCAGATCTGTAAAAGTCAAAGTTCTCATTTCTTTTGCACAGATCTGTTTTCCAGCAGATGACAGTAAATTTTGGGCGTACTGCAGGATCTCTCTCCAACCCCTGTGGGAAGAGAACATTGAGCACAGGTAGGGTAAGGAGTAGGAAGAGAGGCTGTAGAAAAAGCACATTTTGGGGAATACTCTGACCATAACATGAGTCTCCTAACTGTAATGATAAGAAAGGTATGTAGAGCCCTTGCACATGCTCTTTACTTAACATCATGGTACAAGAAGTTGCTCACCTTGCTAAGACTAGAATTGTGCTCTAAAATTGTCCTGATCTGCCCCTGGTTTATAGAGGCACTCTCTTCCTAGTTTGCAGATCTCAGTGAGAAACTCAGTATCAACAGTCAGGGGGAATCAATCTGGGTCCCAATTATCTCCCTTTTAGAGGAGGATATGCTCACAATATAGCTCAACATCTTCTGTATTAGATTAGTGGTATCAGGGTTTCCAGTAAATTTTCTGGAGTCTCTTGCTCTTCACATTTAGCAGGCAGAGAAACAATGACTTGCAGATGATGTTGAGTGATAATGAGCTATAAGGGGGGAAACATCAAAAAAGGACAGTGTCCACAGTAAATTGTAAAAGCCACAGTTGTTTTAAAGTACTTTGGTGTCTTTACCCAGTCTAAGTAGGTAGGAACTTCAGTAGTAGGACAACCATTTTAGAGGAGATTGCGCTGAATCATGTTGTATGACTTTTGCTTGGAATGTTTTTTGAAGGCAGTGTAACATCCATTCATCACCCATTATGTTCAACCAGAGAGCACTTCCCTGTTCATTCATTAGAATGGCGTTAAGAACTACATCAAGACCCTCTTCCTGGCTCATTGTAGTTGTCCTGGCTATGAATTTTATATGGATTTCTCCATGGCTGCGATCGTTTCTGCCATCAATTTTAGTTTCCAAATGATATGTGTTTATTGCTACTTTAATAAGAACATTTGTTTAATTAAGAATATTTACTATTTTACACATATCTTGACAGCAGCAATTGCCATTCAGGCAAATAAAAATGTTCTGAGTATCTCAATAAGAACTGAGATCACTCCCTTTGGTTCCTTACAGTTCAGCCCATGCCACCCAGCTCAGCCCTAGGCTCCCTTCTTTGCAGGGGCAATGATGTTGCAGTGAGGCTGTTGACTGGAGGCTATGTCAGGATGCTGTTCAAATGATTGATACGGCACCCAGATTAATTAGGACTATGCTACTTGTGGAATTGCGTGTAATCTCCTCTTCAAAAAAAGAGCTTTGATAATCAAGAGGAAGGAGAAGCATGAGGAAAAAGGTGTATTTTGTAGGAACCTTGTTCCTACAACTTTACCTGCTATTGTTACTATTTTAACATTTGTCACAATACTTAAAATCTTACCACGGGCAAAATATATCAACAATATTGTTTTCATTTCAAAACTAGACACAGAATTCCAGTCCTGCAAGTCTGCCTTGACAAGCATACAACACCGAGCATTGTAAAATCAAACAGAAATGGCAATTGAGAAAAATCCATGTGCAGAACACATTAAAGATTCACTGCAACATCACTGATCAAGTATAAGGTCTTAGGTTACATGAAATGAGTTACTAAAGCACAAATTGTTCTTGAGAGCTACTTATCTTGCTCTCTATAATTAATTTAATACCTTAGATGAGGAGAACAAAGGTTAAGGCTTACTCTCCAGTGGGGGTCACTATTGAAGAACAGCCTCTAATTTTTCTTCTATAGAAGTTTAAACATATCCTAGAAACGCTAGACAAAATCTATATAGCTCATGCAAATGTGTTGGAATTTGATTGGAGTAGTTCACATTAACTGTCGAAGTGAATCCTATGTAAAGGCAAAGTGTGTGGGCTGTAGAAAGTAAATTATCAGGTAATTAACACTATATGCATAACAAAGAAGTGAAACTAAAGATGGGAGTGTGGGTACAACCGTTTGACCTCAGGCTTGGCCAGAATGCTGTGCTTTTGTACCAGCTGATTGACCAGATCATTAACTCTGTTTTGGTAGCTTTAATGTAGGTCTGTATCCTCACAAGCAACATTCGAGTCCTGAATTTCATCCTTTTGAAGATATTTACTACTCTTCACTGTTGGTATTAGATTTCTTACTGAACTTGCTATAGTTCTTCCATTCTAGACCAAGAACTCCCATAAAATGGGAAATATCCCTTTAGAGCAGTATCAGTGTTATATTTATACCTGGTTGTATTCAGATTAAAAAGCTGTTATTACTCTTTGTTTTCAGAGGACAGCAACATCAGACCTCAGCCCACAGAAGACAGATGGAGTTGCAGGCAGCCCTTAACTCTTAGAGGTATGTTTTAATAGAATAGGGTAATCACATTATCTAAGTCAGATCTTTTGCTCCCATAAGTCAGAGCAATGCCACCAGTTCTGTCCCCCAACATGCAGCTCAAAAAATTTCCATCTATAAAAAGGCATGGCAGCCGAACTGGTTGAGATGAGTGGTGGTTTAGCCTCAGTGGCTTATGCAGGAGCCTTCAGCCTGAGGCCATGGGAAGCGGGATACTGAAAAGGAGATATCTGGTTAGGTTATGCTGAGAAGAGTGCAACCATGGGAATTGGAATGCTGACTGAATCAGCCCATAATAGGCTGTGTTTCTGGTTCTGGTTTTCAGTTGGTTCAGGACCTGTCACATGTAAGGTCATGTTCCTGTTCTGCGATCGGGATTGGACCCTTTCCCTCAGGTACCCCCATATATTGCTATGATCACCACGCCCCCAGCTCTTTGGATGTTGCCCCTCAGATCGTGCGGTTTCTATGTTTGTTATTTTCACTGTTAAAGTTTTTGTTTTTCGGGCAGCTCCATTGTTCCCGCCCTTCTATTTTCGGCTGGACGGGACCTGGAGTCGCAGTCAGCCGGACTGCAAAAAAAACAGGGGAGCAGGCAGCTCACCAAAGTGGGCAATGGAGGGCGGCAATATTTTAGCAGTAGTTCCAAACATAAAGATGTTAATCCTTGCCTGAAGGGATTATAAACTCCAGTTTTTTACAGTTCAAGGAACAGCTCCTACCACTGTTAATTGTCCCAAATAACTCTTCACTGGGAGTAGGTTAAAAGGTCTGTTGCAGGAAGTACATTCTCAGTGCTTCAAATAGTCCTATCCAAGTTGAACAGAGTTGAAGGCATCTGAAATGCAGACATGACTTTTTCTACCTACTACAAATATTTTGTGTATTTTTTAACCGTTAGTGTTTGTCAAGGTCAGCAACTTCATGGTGTACAAGGGAAACCAGAGAGCAGGAGAAATATATTTCATTTGTTCTTGAGCTAGGACTCAGCTCTGCCTTCCTCACCATGCTGGTTTGGAGGTGTCCACATGTGCAGCATGCCTCCATCTGGTACCTGAAGTTGAGACTCTTAGCCACAAGCACAAAAGAAATCGGGATTTCAAGAAAACCCTGAGAGATCTTTAAGAAATGTCATTACTCTGAGAAATTAACACTATGAAGAATCAGAATTAAACTGTTATTTTTAGAAACTGAATCTCTGTTTAGGAGGAAAATTGCTGGCAAAGATAATTCAAAAAGTATGTTCATGTAGATGTAAGCCTTATTCTTCGTTTAATGCTTGCAATCTCAGCATCTTGGCAACTGCAAAATACCAGTTCTTTTACTTCTATGCAGACCTGTGTCCTTTCAGGTCGTTGAAACTTCTTTCTCCATTGCTTCTGACACACTGAAGTGTGTCAGCCGATGTGGCTAACCTGTGGTTAGCACTTGCTACAAAAGGGAAGATAATTTGTAGCACACAGTGTTTAATCTAGAGAACATGAATGTGGTGTAAGATATGTATGGAAAAGACAAAAGAAAATGCTTCGTCTCAGCTGAATAGATGTAAACCTGCAACTTCATGATGTGCTTCTGTTGCACTCTATTATAAAATGAAAGTTGAACATTTAGTTCTGCTCCAATTTTAGCATCATTTCCACAGATAACATAGAGCACTTCACAGACTTTTCGAGAACATTTTTCCCCATAATGTTTATGGAAAAAGAAATTTGTCATGCTACCTTGCAAAAGGCAGTTGCTTTGTTGACCAGATGCCAAAATGAAATTCAGACATGGATGGCCAGAAATAAGATTTGCTTTAATCCTACTAATCCTGAGCTGTTGATTGGTACAAGGCACCATTATAGCTGGGTAAGCTTCCCAGGCTTATCGTCTGATTCTCTTTGGAGTCATGAGATCACTTTGGATTCTCAATCTTTCCCTTGTAAAGGGCAATGTTCCTGTCTCATGTTCCATTTTCTGCTATAAACAATAATGAGCAAAAGAAATCCTGTACTTTTGCCAGAAAATGCAGAAAATTCAGGGCAGGTGTTGTATTGAGCCTGGTGATAGGCTTTACCATGGAGAGTGGAATGAGGAGATGTGGGCTGTCCTTGAGGAGATTAGCAGCCTGTCCAGGTAATTACAGGGCCTTCTTGTACTCACTTCAGTGAAGCCCCAAGACATCTTCAGAAACCGAAATTGTACTTGCAGAATCATAGAATCATTTGGGTTGGAAAATACCTGTAAATCATCAATTCCAATTGTTATCCCAACACTGCCAAGCCCAACATTAAACCATGTTCCCTAGTGCCATCTCTACATATCTTCTAAATAGCTGCAGATGTGGTGACCCCACCACTTCTCTGGGCAGTCCATTATAATGCTTGACAACCCTTTTATTGAGGAATTTTTCCCCAATATCCAATCTAAACCTTCCCTGGTACAACTTGAGGCCATTTCTTCTTGACCAACACTCACAGGTCCTTTTCCTTTGGGCACTTCTCAGACACTCTTCCCCATGCCTGTAGAGTCATGTGAGGTTGTTGTGACCCAAGTGCAGACATGGCACTTCACCTGGTTGAACCTCATACAGTTGGTCTCATCCCATCAATCCAGCCTTGCCCAGATCCCTCTGTAGAACCCTCCTACCCACCAGCAGATCAACACACATGACCAACATGTTGTCATCTCCAAACGGACTGAGGGTACACTCGATCCCAGTAATCAGTAAGAATATTAGACAGGACTGGCCCCAGTACTGAGCCCTGGGGGACACCACTTGTGCCCAGCTGCCAGCTGGAGGTAATTCCACTCACCATCACTCCCTGCACCCTGCCGTTCAGCCCCTTTTTTACCTTTCATCCAAACCAAGAGCAGTTTCTCCAGCAGAATGCCATGGGAAATGGTGTCACTGCTGTCAGGTAGATGATATCCAGAGCCTTTCCCTCATGTTCTAAGCAGATCACACTGCCATAGGGGGAGGTTGGCCAAGCAGGGTCTGGCTTTCCTAAACGTGCGTTGGCTGGGCCCCAGTCCCCTGGTTGTCCTGCATGTGCCACCTGATGGCACTGAAGGTGATCTGCTCCATGACCTTCCCTGGACTGATGTCAGACTGACAGGCCTGTACTTCCTTGGATCCTCCTTCTGGCCCTTCTTGTAGATGGGCTGACTTCTCTCAGAAAAGTTTAGCTTTTTTTGCTAATGGGAAAAAGGGGAGAAACAGAACTACCAAAACATTTTTAGCTGGATTTGAGGACCACCAGAGATCTGGTGGGACCGTCCTGATGTTTCTTTTCCATCTGGAAGTAGCCAATGGACTTTCACGGGTTTGTGAATTACAAGGTGGAAAGCCACTTCAGGCATGAAGTACTGACCCAGTCCCATTAGCAGCTGTATCCAAATCCTGAATGCTCACTCTACCTGGCTAAAGAATGAATAAGGTCTTTAGAGTAAGGTTGTCTCTTGACAAAAATCTGCTTTATTTACTTTTTAAAAATGTACTGATTGCAGTTATGTGCTCCAACTTGACAGAGCTGTCTCACAGTACATAACACCACATTTAGTGTGCTTTATACCTCACTGGAATATTATCTGTAAATCTGCTGTCTGTATTCAAGATCCTCTGGAAAAATTCCTACCCTTGAAGCTTATCTTGTTGTAGGGTAGTTAGAAGGACACAGATTCCAGTACATCTGATGTACCTTATGTTGCAATATTATCAAGTTAACACCATCACATCAGCAACACAATTGGAGTTGAAATAAAAAGATACATATTCAGTTTTAGGCTTAACTTTATCTAAGGACTTGTAGATAAAACTTGAAAGGACAGTAGATAAGTAACAAAAATCTTATGAGTCATAATTTCACCTGGAAAGAAAAGGTGAATGTTTTAGAGATGAAAACAGCTGAGTTATGTTGATTTTTCCTTTCAGGTGTCTTCAGGGATCTGTACCTCAGAACAGCTTTTGAAACTGTGACTGTCTTTTTTGTGTGTTCATGGAATCCCTGAAATGGAGCCTGTTCTATTTCTGAGGTTTATAGGTGCTATGGTAATACAGGCAATAGCTGGTAGTAAACAGCATAACCTCCCACACACAATATCTGTGTAAGACAGATGATTGAGAACACTTCTTATGATCCCTTTCAGCAGTGGATGCAATTAATTTGTTAACATTTCCCCATAGTCTCACAAAGAAGCTGAGCAACAAGGAAATACAAACCGGATAATAAATGTACATCGTTGATTCATCTCAGCCCTAAGAAGTTATTCATCATTTGTACTAAACATCTTCAAACACACTGAAGGGGAGTTTCCTCTTCTGCCAGCGCACAATGCATTCTTGAGCCCATGAAGTCCTTCCAAACATAAACAAACTTTCCATGCAACTGTTGTTAGTGTAGAAGTTAAGAACTGCATAACTGAGGTCAGTTGCTGTAGTGGTGAAATGTGTCACACTAATCAACATCTCTAGTTACTGGTCTGCAGTCTACCCAACTCTTGTCACTTTGTTGAGGAGTTTCTAAGGGTTACTGGTTTACAGAACAACTATTTTCAAATAATGTAATGAATGTATGATTTGCAAAACTAGCAGCTCAGGGAGTGAAAATGGCTGGGTGTCGTCTCCCAAATCCTGCCTCCCAGAGGTAGGATGTGGGAAAAAAAACCCCCACCTTTGGGAAGTGCTACCTGGCAGAAATATCAAATGGAAGGAAATATGTGACAAGCAGCTGATCAAGGCTACCCCAGAGTCTGGGATGCAGCAGGAGGTAGAAATGCTTGCATCTGTGAACAGCTGCTTGAGGAGAACAAAAGAAAGTGGCATCCTGTCCAATATATGCACCAAATATGGTGCATAGGCATGACTAGTAGGCCTGAATCTGTGCTGCTAAAGTCAGTGGAAATCTCTGCCCTTGGCAAGTGCATAATTTATTCCAGTAATAGGAACTGGACAATGTTGAAAAGAGCTTTTTAGCTGCTGTCATTAATACAGCAACAACAATTTTCACTGTTAAGAGTCTGTCTTATACTGAAGGAGAATTTCTGAACACCCTTTTGCAAGAGTATTGTGCTTGCAAGGAATTATTACAGTGAGGTCAGGGGATTACTCCAGTAAATTGAATGAACTTCTCCTAAAACTTCTGTCCTAGTAATTTTAGTGGTGATCTCATTCGCCAGTCAGACAATGGGCATTTCTCCATTTGTTCCCATGAAGAAATGGGCAGCTCAGAGATGCCTCTGACTGTCCTAGCTTCTTGATTTCTGATTATATACAGCTTATGGTTCTGATAGTTCACATAAATAGTCTTATTTAATGCTGACCTGATGATCTCTTAATGCTTTTCGAGGCTAAGGTTTCAAAAGAGTTTTCTCTTTAATTTAGTTTATGGCAGCACTGTATTTCACAGCTGGTTTTAATGTATTTTTGGAGACTATATGGAATCAGTACTTGAGTTACAAGGTATGTATATCAGATGGAGACATAGCCACCATTCCTTGGCAAACTGTTAGATCAAATGAGCTGAATCTCCTCTACTTTATTGCCTAATTAATTCTTGAATGATTACTGAATTGCTGGAGTGGGAAACCTTCCAATTTTGGTCACACTCTGTATTGGGTTATGTCAGAAAGGATTGGAAAGTGAGGGTTTTCTTTAATCTGGGTTCACAGAGGGAAACTTCTAGGTAGGTGGGCAGGGATTGCTTTTGCCTGCTTTTACAGCTGAATAGCAAGAGGATGCAGCTCTTCAGCCAAGGGTAAAAATCCCCAGGGAGGAGCAGATCCTACTGGGGAACAGGACCCTGAAAGTGCCCAATGTCTCAGTTGCCAGCTTGCTGATAAACAAAATGAGCTTGGTTTTCTGCAGAAAAGTCTTCCTTGCATGACTAGATCTTTCGTGAGTTTTGCAGGCACTTCCAGTAGTGGGACAGCAGATTAGTTGGAGAGGTAAGTTATGGGCTGATGAAAGTGGAGTCACAGCACAGAAATTTTTTTCTGAGAACTGATCCTGAGGAATTAAAGAAATGATGACTTAGGAAGAACATTGTTACTTGCAGGGTGATGTTAGACACAGAATTGTCAGTGAGAAACTTCTTATTTTTCTGAAGCAGCAGTTTCCGCTTTCTGTGGCTTTATCCTGATTTTGAGCAGAGAAAGACTCTTTGGTATCTGGTGACATGACAGGCTTACACTCCCTCCAGGAAAATACAAAATATTTCTTTGACAGCTGTGGGCTTCAGGAGCACTTGACACACTTACTGACTGGGGTACAGGAGGGACAAGTCCTTAGCTGCTTTGGGTATCTCTTCACAGACCTGCCCTATGTCTGTTAGCTGCACCTTGGACATCCCAGCAGGAAAGAAATTGGAGCATATGCAAAATCCAGTACCCTACCACTCACCCATCACAGTGTTGCCTCCAACAGTGACAGTGATTAGAAATACGAGTCAGAAAAAGCATGCAAAGCTATTCACTTTCATACTTCCAACATCCAGAGTTCATGTATTTAGGATATTTCCCAACCTTCTGCCTTTAACATTGGTGTATATAACTGCTGTCAGTGAATTTGCCCAGTTTGTCTAAGGCAATAGGGTGGAAGTGCAGTTGGCAAGGATACTGATTTATAAGATATTGAGGGTGTTGTGGCTATGCTTATTCCTGGAATGAAGAATGCAGCTGAAACCTTATGAATTAATGACACTGCTTCCACTTACTGTGTAAGCTCAGGCCAGATCTCACTGTGGGTGTAACTGAGGTCCGTGACACATTGCATTTGTTTTAATGAATGGGATAAAATGGCCAAAGGCTAATAGAAAATTCTAGATATGAATCTTAGTGGCTGTTTTACATGTGGATGGCAGGCAATCAGCTTTGAACTGCTACCTTGGCTGGGCATTAGAGAGCTCTTCTTTTCCATCAGATTGAAGCTCCTAGATAGGAGTCAATCAGAGGTGTAGGAGCTCAGCACTGCAGTGAACACCAGCTGTGGATCCAAAGCAAAGTCCTCTAACAGTACTCAGGCAGACTTTGTTTCTCTAAATGTTTGTTGATATGCTTTTTTTTTTCCCCCCCCATATGATTTCTCTCCAAGTATCACCATCCTTTTCCCTGGCACTTGGCTTATGTTCTCATGGAGACATAGAATCACAGAATGTCCTGAGTTGAAAGGGACTCACAAGAATTACTGAGTTCAGTTCCTGACCCAGAACTCCTGTGCTATGCAATCCTCTGAGAATTTGATGGTGACCTCTTCAGACATAATGTGGGGTTTCTCTGCGATTGAATTCCACCTGGAAGGCTGGTGTTCAGGTGATGTGCAAGCAATGCCTTCCTTCCCAGTGACTTGGCTCACGTCTGCAGTAGTTCCCTGGGAGCAATTTTCCCTGAAAAGCTGTCTCTGATGGGCCATGAGAGCAAGCAAACTTTTGCAACTAATAAAACTTCTGCAACAAGACCCACTGTCTTTTTTGGAGTGAAAGCCTTCATAAAGAAAACCACAGAATGTAACAACACATGCTAGCTGAGTTAGACCCTAAACGAGTAAGTGAAAAAGATAACACAGAACAGCACCACCTCATGCTGTCTGTCACTACTCCAACACAAACACCTCCGTTACATTTTCACTGCTCTTATCACTATCAGACTTCCATGCACTGGGAAAAACAATTGAGGAAAACAAGCCTGTTTCTAAATAAATGTCTGTTGGCCACATACAGGCTTATACCTCCATTGGTCTCATTACCCAGGGATCATGAATCAAAAAAATGTTAAAAACACTACTATTTAAACTGTATTAAACTTGTACAAAATCAGACCTGTTCCAAAAGTCCCTCTGTGATTCAGTGGTTGTTACAGAGAGGGAAAACCTTCTCAGTGATATGCTTCTCTTTTGGTCTCTCCAAGGACTGGAGAGAGGAGGAAGCTGAGCTCCCAGTGTGACAGGAAGCACGCAAGAAGGTAGGTGCTCTCCAAAGTATTTTTGCCTGCAATAGTATTGTCTATAGGAGCTCATGGTAAAAGCATGAACAGAAATGTGCTTGTTCTTTCACTGGCCTCATGAGAGAACCACATTGTACACTAACTCTGGAAACACCCATTTCCCTGCAGTGTTTAATGTGTAAAAATGGAGTTGACTTGTTCTTGTTGAAGTACTGACTCATCAAAATTTACAAAAGACTGACTCTTCTTGCATTTTCAGTGCACTTTTGAAGTCTTTGCACAGAACTAATGCAGACAACATTAAATTCACTCTACAGAATCACCTGTTTCTTTTCTTACCACATATGTAGAAAAGTCTTAGGGAAACAACATGCCTCTTCAAAGAAAAATTAAATGAATGTAAGAATATTCATATGAATAATGTAAATCATATTACTTTACAGGGCTGCTTTTCATACTGGTTTAATTTGTCCATATTTCCAGAACACTCAATATTTTCTCTTTTTTTTTTTCACTGTAAGCTATTATTTACACTATCAACTTAGTTGTGGATGATTTATCCTTAAGGCAAATCAGAACCAGTGTCCAGAAGGTGAGGAAGAAGTGGCCAGAGATGGTGGCTGAGAGCTAACCCTTCTCTGCTGTGGTGTCCCCACGCTATCTGCAGAAAAGCAGGATGGAGGGAGGCAGGCATGTTGTGTTGTGGCAGATTAAAGAGGCAGGGGCTGCTGACCTTGCTGAAGAACCATGCCTGTGGCGCCTGCAAGAAACTCAAGACATTCCTCATGCTGCACAGCTATGGGCACTGGCACAGCTGGTCTCATGCCAGCTTCACTTGTGAAGGAGCCCAGGATTTCTTGCCTGCCCCATAAGCCCAGTCAACTGGGGTTTGTGCTGTGATAAGCCTCCTTGGACAGAACCACATGAGAGTGCTGTAAGTGAGCTGGCCCACAAGGAACGCTTTCATTCTGGGAGCATTTATTTGTTTTGGCTGCTCTGTTGTATGCCTGTGACACTATAGCATTCATCAATAGATACAGATCAGTGTTTGTACGCTCAGCACCTTTCTTGCATCTGAATTTTTTCCAAACCAATGAAGTTACACAGATCTGGCTGATATGTCTGAAGCCTACAAACTTCCTTTTTTCTGCTCCAGCCTGTAATAGCTGCCTTCTGGTGATTAGTCTGCTAATTAGCAAGGGTGGACCAAAAAGAAAAGGAAAAAAAAGAGCTTTCAATTCAAAGACATATCCCCCAGGCACATAATTGAGGGATCACCATCTCCTAAGAGAAGCTGCTTGCCCTGCAATACACGTATTTCATCTCCTAAGAGAAACTGCTTGCCCTGCAACACATGTATTTATATTTCACATTGCATGCCATATCTTGCACTTTCTTTCGGAAGAGTTAAATACAGCAGAAAATTATACTTAATATTTTAATAACCTCTAACTATGAACCCCTAGCCTCACTGCCCTGTAAAGGAAGACACCCAGGAAAAAAGTACTTATTGGAGAAACTTTAATTAGGTATGCAACTTGCTCAAAATTATTGCAGACTTTCAGCCTTTTCATGAAGATGGGCTTGGTTCCTGAGGCTTGTTCATACAGAACAACCTGGAATTATGAAGCTCAACCAGATGCAAACCCAGCAGCATCTTTTCTACCAGACACAACCCCTCAGTGTCACCACAGCCTCCCTTGCAGATTCATTGTGGCTATCAGATGTGAGAGCTTTGTTTTGTTTGCAACTACATTTCCCACATTAATGAGCAGCCTCAAGAATTAAAATTCAAGTGGGAGGACCATCCTAGCACCTTCCATGCTCCAAAGGCACATATGCAGTGCCTGTCTCTGGCTCCAGGTGCTCTCCCTGCTAAGGACAGAAAAGATGCAAATACAGTTCCCATTAGTGGGGTACTCCTAGAGGACCACACAAGCACATTCCTCTCCAAAAGCAGCCTCCAGCCTTTCACTGTGTCAGCACAAAGAGTAATTCACATGCATATGAATGCATTTGGCTAATCATAGTGTAGGGATAATTCTCTGTATATAATTACACGCAGTACTAGGCAGTTAACACTGCAGGGATGTGAAGGTCTACTTACAGTAAGAAGGGGGATGGAAGGCTGTTATGCAATGGGCAAACAGGCAGTTTCAGGCCTACTGGTATATTGTGCATAGACATTGAGCCAAAATCTATATGTAACTCAGTGCAGCCTTGATTAAAACCAAAAATAGCTGTTGCTGGTGATGTTCAATTTAAACTCTATCCCCTTATCTTTGTCAAAAACTTATGTCTTTGCATGAGGATCTCCATCATACTGATAGCTGAAGCTGCCTGGCTTGCTGCATCATTATTAAGCCCAGTCCTATGCACCATGCTCGCTGTCTCACTTTCAGAAGTTCTGAGCAGCTCTATATCTCATAGACAGCAAGGGATTTGCAAGTACTTAGCATCCCTGAATATCATGACAGCTTTGTCTGGGGTTGAGGCTTTTCTGAAATCTGTGAGTGAATGAGAAATATGGAGCCATTTGGGTAGAAAGAAACTAATACTAACCTGAAAGCAGAATGTCCCTTCCTCTATTTTTTTAAAATATCAAGTACATTTTGAAACCGGAGAATAATTATAAAAGAAAAGTAAAACAACATCCTTGAATTAGGTGCCAAGAAGGTGGAGGAAGCAATTCACACCACTGGGGATACAAGAGACAGGATAACTCAGAAATATGAGCAACTCAGCAGCAAGAGAGATCTAAGCAGTCACAAGCTAGGAGGCTATTTTCCAAAGCTCAGGAGTCAGGGTAAAAAATGATGAGGTTTTAAAAGAATAGAAACTTTAATTCTGATTTCTAAGCATGGAGAAGATACACCCATCTGCTTTTGTCCAATGCTATTTTTTGCTCTGCTGTCACCATAACTAGAAGCTTAATTCACACAAGCCAAGTTTGAAATCATTGAACAATTAGCCAGCTTTCTAAGAAACAGCAAATATTAATAGACTCGTGAGAAAGTCTCATGTACTGGCAAAGCTGAATTGGGAACCCCTGGTGTCAGAGCAAACCCAAACAGAGACAACAAGAACTGCTGACTGAAGCCAGGGCAAATCTCCCTATAAATCCTGTGTGAGCCAGTGATTCTCTGCGTGACCTTTGGCAAATTGTTTGGTCTTGGTTTGTTCCTCTGTCTACTCAGCTGGAAAACTGGGTTAAAAAAAAAATAAAAATGCAGGAGCCGACTGACAACCAGATGCTGAGCATGAGCTAAGTCTTTCCAGGTAAATAAATTATTTTAAAATAATTATGATAACAAAACGTTAAGTACATCTCATGTTTTACTCTATGTATTTACTACTGGACCCCAGCCCATTTACCCCCGAGGATGTACATGGCCACAGTTGAGAGGAGGGATCTGGTGCCAAATCAATAGGGAGAACCATCAATCCTTGCAGGGTATATTGGACTGCCAAAGACAACACTGTGATAACAGCAAATCCTACCCAGATTTCCAACCCAGCTCATGGCTGAAGCCAAAGCCAAGGGCAAATGGTTTTCTTCTATGCAGAAAGGGACAAGGAAGCTACTGGGAGCCCCAAGGAAGCCCTTGAGTTGGTCTCTGTGGAGCTGGGGAAACCCCATGGGGCCAAGCTTTCCCATTGGGTTGGTTTGGATCCTGGGAAGTGTTCCTGTAGTTTCTCCCAAAAGACAGGCTACTTTCCTTAAATCCCACCCCTCCACTTCAAAAAAAGTCAGGCTCAATAACTCTTCAGAGATACACTGTAGAAGCCATTTGCTAGAGCTAATTTTGTGGAGAGGCTAGGGACATATTACAGAAGCAAGGGGGAAAAGGCTGTTGGATTGGGGTTTGTGGTTTGGTTTGTTTGGGCTTCTTTTTTTTTTTTTTTTTTTTTTTTTTTCTTCTTTTATAGCTTTGATTTATTGCCAAAGTTCACTTACTAGCGTTTATTTACTGCTGTTGGCAGGCTGAGCATGCATGCTGCCTGACAGATTTATCTGTTAGACTGCTGGGTGGTCACCATTCTTGTGTTGTAAGATTAATTGTAAAGACTCCTAGGGCAACTGGTACTGCGAAGTTTAGGTCATTTAAGTAAAATAATACTGCATTTTTCTCCATGGCTACATCCATCCGCAGTAGGGGAGTCAGGAACTGTAGCAGACCAGTAGTGCAACTCCTCAAGCCAGGAAGTGCAGTGGCTATCTCAGCACAGACAAGACTTGTGTTCCTTATCAGCTCATTCTCCTGTCCCAGCAAGACAACACAGCACTGAAAACACTGAAACTTGCCTTGCTGCTCCCTTTGTTCCTATGGGAATGCCACAGCTATGGGCTGTAAATTTTTCACTCTTGTGGATTTCCAGACCTGCTGGCTTGATTTAGCCACTAGTGAACATAAAATAAGTTGCTGGCTTGGAAACTCATGTCTGAGTCCTCAAAAGAGTCTAATTATCTTTTGACACCTAAATGCTATTGATTTCTCTTAGTTTGATCTGGAGGTCAACACAAAAATCCCTTTTGGGACCTGTGCGTAAACCAATGATCAATGAGAAAAATATAGTTAATTACTGTGGTCTGAACTGAGCTTTTGTTATTGTCCTGCCACCGTGGTGAGTTCAGGAAATGTTCACAGAAAGCACTGAGGTGGCACTAATCCATCACATGTCTCCATTTGGGTATCAGAGGTCAGTGATTTGGGCTGAGAGGGAAATTTTGGGCTTCCACCCTTTAGGGCCAGACAGTGATCACCAACAGCAATGATGTGCCAGCACAAGACTTGCAGTGGTGATGACTTCTCTTATTTGAGCCACGAACAACACCTGCTAAGCCAACAGGTACTGCTTTCATAGAGGTAACTCCACTGGCTTCACAACCTTGTGTGACCCTTGCACACAGGAGCTGTTGGGGATGCCATGTGTGCTCCCACACCTGTGCTGCCAGAGGTGTTTCACCAGTGAGGAGGAGCTAATGGGAGACCCATCACCTGGCAGCACCAGTAATTATTGTGTTTACAGTTCTTAGAGTGAGGGGAAAACTCGGTTGTAGAGAATATTTTTAGACAGATAATTTTTGGGGGTTTGCACTGAGTAAAAGTGAACTTACTTGCCTATTCAAATATCAATTCTAATAAAGCTTAAAGGACTTTACCAGTTTGGGAACATAGGGTGCCACTTCTCTGGGGTGTAGAGATTGCTGTCTGGGATTTTTTTTTTTCTTCTTTTTATGCTTCAGTGACCTTTTTTATTATTTTTTGCATTAGCATTAGCTTCTCATTTCCTTACAATTGAGTGGGCAATAACAAGACTTCAGACACACAGGGACTGCTGCTAAACTCACAGGCACACACAGCAAGCAAAAGCTTCACAGTAGATCGACCAGACTTCAGGAGGCAAAATTACCCCTTTCTGGCTTTCTGATGTTACAGCTACAGTATAAAAAGGTCAAGTGCAGCTAAAAGCTGCAGAAATGTCCCCTTTCATCTTTTGTTCCACATCCCACCCTGTGTTCTGCAGTGCTTGCACAGCAGCCCATCAAGGAGGGAGAGTGGCTGGCTTGCATCTGGTGGCTCCCAAATCAGCCAGTGCTTGGGCAGCACAGGGTCCCCAGGAGCTGTGAGCTCTGATGTGTGGCTGAGAGGAAAGGGTTTCCCACCCTTGATCAAGCTGGTGGAAGGTTATTAGCAAATGCATTGGCCTGTTTACTTCTGTGTTGAACAAGCAGTCCAGCATTGGTCTTTCCTATTATTTTTCCATAATTCCTATTTCCAGGGACTTCTCCAGGTTGCTTTGCTCCCCCTCCTCTATATTAGCAATATCTTTGCAAATTTGCCTCTCTTCTGCAGTGGATTCATCAAACAACCCTTTCAAAGGAGAAGAGACCCACTGGTTTCTTCTTCCATCATGAAGCCACACTTGCCACCTCTCAGCAGGTTTGCCAGGCTAACCCTTCTCCTCGGCAGCTGCCAAGCCAAGACCAAGATGGAAACATGAAGGTTATCGTGCATGCACACAGCTTTTTATTTCCAAATACCTAAAAACTTTACTAGGTTTCCAGGAAGTCATCCATCCAAGGCACAACAAGGGCAGGAGGTGGGAAGGAAGCAAAGAACTGAAATAAATGTTCTTAAACCAGCTCTAGACCTCTATTTTTCTTCAGGCTGGAGCAGTCCTGCATTACAAGAGCATTTGGAGGTACCTGAGAAAGAAAGTGAGATGACACCTTCAGAGGGCAGGCAAAGCCCCTCAGCAGATACTCAGTGGCTTTTGACTTGTTGGTCCGTGAAAGGATCTGCCTTGTCCATTCCAGGGTCTCTGGAAGCAAATCTTTGCTCTCACTCTGATAAACTAATTATGCAAGTGTTCTTCTCTAGGATAAGATAATGTGTTGCTTTTTAGAGGTCGGAAAGGCTTGCTAAGCCCTATGAAAACTTGGTGGTTGAACTAGGTGACCTTCAAAGAAGCCTTCCAAACAAATTATTCTGTGACTCTATGAAAACCTTGAGAGCCCAGCCCCAGTTCTGATATGTTAATTAATGGCCATAAACTAGCTTGCTCCAGACTGTCAGAGGAGTATGTCCAAGAGCATCCTGGGGCGGCCTCTTCTTTATCACATTGCCATGATCACCCCCTTGTACTCTTCTTTCCCATAGGTAGCTCAGTCAAGAAAATGGGCTGACAAGGGTCACTTTATTCTCTCTGATGATGAATCTCATGCAATCAAATTCACAAGTCCCCTTCTCCTTTGGCAACATTGGCCATAAAAATTCAGATGACTGTACCCTGTCAGGGACAGAGTGAATAATCAATTATAGAAATGGAAAAAAGCTTACCAAATGCACTAGATTTTGATTTTCTTCCTCTCTTAATTACAAAATTACATTATTTGGTAGATTCTTTCATGGTTATATCTTGCATCCATTTTAGTGGAAGTTTTGAATGAATGAGAGTTGTAGTAGCTAATTCACGAAAAGCATTGACTATATAATAACATTAGTGCCAGAAAAGTTGACACTTTAGTGGCAAAGTTGCCAGTTCTCAATAGAAAATGAAGTCTTTTTTCTGAAGTGCATTTGTAAATTCAGTGCATGGTTAAATTTCACTCTCTGCCTTTGAGCACAGTGGTAAGTCATAAAAGCAAATCGGAAGGTGGGGAATAGAAAACACAGCTTTGCAACAGCTCAACTCCATTTTCTTTTTCTTCCATTTTTTCAGTAAAAGGGATAGATATTTTTCACAAGCAGAAAGCTGCTGCTGCCATTTTTCTAACAGAAAGGCCTTCTTGCCTCTCTCAGCAAAACTGGAGCATTCTTGTCTGTAAAAATGTCACATCTTCACCTGGGGCAAATTCATGGAAATTTACAAAGATTTACAACAAGAAGCAAAGTTTTAATTTTCATGAATATGCCCCAGGTGAAAATGTGACATTTTTACAGAGAGGAATGTACCATTCCCCTCAGCAAATGAGTATTTTCCTAAAGAAATAGCTGTTCAATTTTAAAAGCTGCCTTTCATTATGCTTTTTAGATCTACAAAGGAAAGTTTAATGCACCCATAAACTCCTCTCCTTTCCCATTTTGCCACAAACTGGATCTTCTCAGTTAGAGGGACAGTATTATTTTTATTGTCATTATATTTAGGATCCTTAATCATGGATCAAGACGCCGTCATGCCAGGCACTGTGTAAAGAGAGAACATAAGGCTGGTTCTTGCTTCAAAGAGCCGAGCCCCCATGGCAAGAGGCAGCAGCATGGGGGAGCGTACGGAGACGAGACGGCAGATTATCAGCAGAAGAGGTTTAGAGGTTGATGTACTGCATCCACTTTGCCTCGTGCTGCGAGAATGGAGTCACCACCTAGCAAATCACAAAACCTTTGAATTCGAGCTGAGGATTAAGGACAGACTTAGAAGGATCTTGCTCGTCTTGCAGCAGTCAGAAAAAGATGAGGTGCAATGCCATTAATGTGAAATTCTCTGTTTGTCCTGCTGTCACTCAGATAACAAGTTGCTTACATATGAAGACAGGATTGATATAAAACACCAGAACAGAGCACCAGAAAGCAGAGAACAATTTAAAGGTAACTGTGGCATGAGAAACCAATAATGTTCTGCTGCTGAAGAAGCTGAAAGCATTGAATTGGGGTACAGCATAAGAATCACCACTTCTAAACTGTCTGACATACCTCTTGTCAATTTAGTGCTGCCAAGCCACTGCCTAGGGTATTTAATTCAGTTCTAAGCACATCTTAATTTCTTTTAGGAGGGCAAAAAAGAAGTATGTCCCAAATACCATTCTTCAAACTAGCAAAATCAATTAGAGATCTAGAAAATACAATCTATGGAGTAAGACTGAAGGAAATTATGTTATTTAGTCTAAGAAAGACAACAGTGAAGAGAGATAATAAGCATCTTTAAATACACCCAAGTTATCTGCAAATATGGGGGAATAATTTTGATGAGAGAATGGGAAAAAATGGACTCTGATAATTGCGAAAGAGATTCAGGATGAACATGAAAAAGAATTCTAATAGGAAGGATGATTAAGCACTAGATAGATTGACTGAGGAAACTGTTACATCTCATTTTTTGTTTGTTTTTGAATAAGAGCTTAGGCAAACATCTGTTGTGAACAGCTTAGGTACAAGCTGATCCTGCTGTTGCAGAGAAGGAATCAGATCTGTGGTAAGCCATCAAGGTGCTCTGAACCACAGCATCTGCCCAGCTGGAACTGCATTTGCCTGAGGGGTACAAAAACCCCCAACCAGACTGAGTGGAGACACGTGTGAGAAATTCTGAAATGTGCTGGGCAGGACCATCTCTCACAACCCTTTAAAAAGTAGACAAAAAATTTACGGCATGTAGAGTGTAATATTTCCTGTGACGTGTCTTAGAGCTAGGGATCTTCAGTGTGTATGTGTGCTTGAGTACTTTGAAGTTTTATGCAGCTTTTTGAGAAGGTGATGGACAGCAGCCCTCCAAAAGCCAAAGGAAAAGCTCTCAGACTTTTAAAAAGCTTGCTTCTCAGTCATTCATGCCCTCCTCTAATTCAAAGGCACCTCTGTGCTGCAGTCTTTTCCAGAGCAGTTTGGGCAAGGCTTAACCAGCATTCATAAAAAGAGATGATTGCTCTTAGAGAGTGTAGAAAAATGGGAAGCAGGAAACGTGGTTAGGCTGATGAGAAGTACGAGTGAGGCTTGAGCATAGGACTGAATCAAACCACGAAAGTGCACAGAAAAGGGATTCTGGAGACAGGCAGAAAAGCCAGCAACTTGTGCTCTCCCAAAATTTGTTCTGTGGCTTGGAGATTTGGGCCAGACCACACAGATCAGAGGGAGTTGCAACGACAACGGTGGGAAGCAGAGAGACCCACACTACAGCAAATGAAACCCTAGAAGCAATTTATAGGAAGTGCCTCAGTCTTACCCACCTAAAATCCCTTTCAAGTGGAGCAGGAGGGAGAGACTATGGCTGCCACAGCATCCTGCTGCTTCCGCAGGGGTAGGTGCTGCTGCACAGCTTTGAAACAGGCATGTCGGGTTCTGAAGGCAAGAGCATATGAAAAAGATTACACAGACTCTACAGCTCTGTTCTGTGATATATAGCTTTTCCTGAAAAAGGGAAGCTGTTCCACTGTTATTGGGGTAGGAACAAACCCATGAACAAGTACCAAATGAAAGACGTGTTGTAAGACGTAGTCATTAAACTTTCTGATGCCTCTTCTGCTGCTTACAGTATAGTGGAATATTTAGGAGTACTTAGCTCTACAGTGTTTTCTTGTTTCTCTTTGAACATTATGACTTGATACATGAAGACTGCACCTTGGAAAGACAAACACCTTGTGATCCGCCACAGAGAAGGGATGGTCAAGAGACAGATTGTTGCACAGGAACCACTTTGGTTCTTGCCCTTCCATCCTGCTGCTATTTGCAGCTGCAGCTTGCTGTGTAGTCAGTTAAAAGCAGTAGTTCATTGACATTTCAGTTCTGCAGGAACATATACTCACCAATCCTGGCATCACAGATGCATGTGTGCCTTCACACCTGATATCACATGATATCACACATTGATACCGCAGGATTTACCCAAGAACAGCTATAGAAAGTGAAAACAATGATCTCCCATTGCCTCCATGAGGAAATAAACCATCTGGAGAACATGCACTCAATACCTCAGCTCTCCATCTGCACTGCAACTCCTTACGAAGGGTTTCTGCCCAAAGAAACAAACGGTAAGGGTGAGTGATACAGACAAAAAACCATAGTAATAAAAAATTCCCATCTCAGGAAGATGCTGCACATTGAAACTTTCCCTGAAGGTACTGTCTTTCTGCCTAGCACCAGTGTAGCTCTAGTGTCAGACAGGACTACCAGAGAAACATGAATGTCGACAACATTAGGAGAATTTCAGCAAGGGCACCCTCACAAGGGACCAAGTTTCCAGCAAACAAGTTGGGGGAAGGGGGTGTGCTGCATGTGAAGCTGCACTGTGGATTCTGTCAAGTGTATTAGAAGCACATGGAAGATTTATCTCTTCTTACATAGACTGAGTATTCTTCCAAAATTTACAGGCAAAATGTAGCTCTCTACTGCTGGGGAAAATTAATAAGTTCTACAAGATGTGTGCATCATACTTGAGTTCACTCCTTTCACACAAAAGACAACAGTTTTTTCTTTTTATAGAAAGTAATCTATTTTTATTCCTTTTTTTTTCTTTTTTTTTTTTTTTTCTGGGGTGGGGGTGGTAGAGCAGTGCAAACCAGAAGTGACCAGGAGGGCGTTTGTCCAGTGGAGAGAAGAGGTCCCCGTAGGAAATATTTTTCCTGCCAGGTGGCCTTCTGCTTCTCAACTTCGTGAAATGCCTGAAAGACCTGGATGGATCTACCTTTGGTAGATCCCATATGCACATGGAAGAGGGGGGTGAGTGGAAAGAAGGCAACAGATAACAAATTACTTTTGAGACTGATTTTGACAGAAAACACTCTGTAAGTCAGGTCATCTATGGAGACTGATTCATTTCAGCTTGAAGCACAAATGTGGTTGCTAGCCTAATCCCCACAAAGCCACAGAGAATTTCCACTAAAGAGTTCATTAGACTTTGACAAACTATATGCACTGAGCTGTGTGTGCTTGCTGGACTTTCCTGAGACAGTGGGAAGTGTTTAATACACCACCAAACATCTTAGAAAGAAAGGTATATTTTCTTATATATTTCCATGAAAAATCTTTTTGAAATATTTATTCAGTGTAACTCTGAAGCTGCCATGTACCTCCCAGGAACAGCTCTGACCTTGGTAACAAATGGAAAATCAAGCAGCTCAGCACTGAAAACAGTCTTCCCGAGCTGCTCTCAAGTTTGGTGTTGCAGTTTTATGCAGGAACTTCCCATTCAGTTCCCATGTGGAGGGAAAAAAAAGGGATGTTTCTATTCATCAGCTCAGGCTTCACAAAGTACTATTGTGTTTCCTTCCCAGGGAAGTGCCTAGGGAATTAAGATGTTATTTCCTTAAGGACTACCTGCTTCAGTTGTTTCCAATGATCAATTTTCATGTGCCTTTTAGGCAGTCTAATTCACTTTATGCAGTCAATGGTAAAAAACAGCAATCAAATTAGATCATATTATCAACATAAGATAAAATAGTAGTGGTTTTATTTTTTCAAGCATTTCTATCTCAATAGCACAATTTGGAGCAAGTCCAAACACTTAGAAATTCTGTAGATTTGCTTTTAAGAGCCCAGCAGGGGGTTTTCACAGAAAACGCTCCAGTATATGAAAGAATTTTTGAATACCCAAGCCCATTTTACTGCAAGATTTATTGTGGGTTTTTTGCAGTATAATTTCATGAAGCCTATGTTTCTGGTTGCTACTCCGTTCCATCATGTTTTCATTTTAAAATGTAGGAAAGTTTTCCGTTTTAAAAAAAGTTATTACACTAAATAGCAAAACAAGCAAGCCCTTAATAGGATTATTACTCTAGCTGTAAAGTCTTGAAGTTTGTGGGAAGAGAAACATCTTTTGTTAGAACTACTGAGAGGCCTTGGAAAAACAGACAAGTTATTTTTTTCATGCCTGAAGCTGCTATAGTCAAAGCCCAATTCTGTTTGTCCTCAGAGAGAATGATAAACTCTTATTTAGATGGAAAATTTATTATTGCAAGCACAGCCATGAACCCCTATGCACTTCTATTAGTGAGCTGTGCTCTTAAAAGCTAATGAATCTTCCATTTTTAGGCTCTGACACAACCCAGCAAGCTTGTTTAAGTTGATAACATACCCTCAGCACTGACATGTCAACCTGAGGCTGAAGGAGCACCACGGCGACGAAGAGAAAGAGCTTGTGCAGTGACTGAGCACCAGGCAAAAGCCGTGTTGGCCCACATGATGCAGGACCATGCTCCTCCCTTGGTTTCCCACAGCTTCCCAGCATGCCATGAGGGTTGAATCCAACCCAGAGACATGGACATCTCAGAAATCCAGTCCAACTCAAGCCGTAAAACCAGACATTTAGGCAATGGAGATATCATGACAATGCCCCACTGAACAAAAGGCTTTGCAATCTCTGCCCAGCACAACCACAGAGGCCCCATTCCCACCCATGAGGTGGATCAGTCCCCACAAGGCACAAAAGGATTCCTAGCTTGGATGTGTAGGAAAGGGTCCTTCATGGGCCCTGCTGCCCTCAGGAGCACAGTGTCCTCCTATGCCTGTCCCATGGGACTCTAATTAGGATGAGTCCCTTAACAGACTGCTATCTGCAATGTAAAACAGTTCTCAGTACTCAAATCTGGTGTTCACTGTCCAAGCATCAAGGCCATTTATATTGGCCCTACCACTGCTGCCCTGTAGGATAGCACTGCACAGGATGTGACCCCAGCAGTTTTCAAGTGCTTTTGGCTGGAAACCAGTGGTTCATCACTCTGTTGTTGATATATGTAGGGTTGGTGTAGTTTACCTTACAGACAATGGGAATTAATGCCTTTTGATAATCTCCAGGCATTGCAGAAAGATGGCAACAACCTTCACAGGCTTGCCTCAGTCTCTAGAATCAACTCTTTCTCCAGCTGTCACCAGGAAGAGCCTGGAAAAATATAATCTGTCATTCAAAACCTATTTTTACTCTGAAAAATACTGATGAGTATTTGTGTTTTCAGCTATCAAAATGAAATCCATCTACTCAATAGCTTACCTTGAACTCCTTAGCCACAAATATGAAAAAATTAGCTACTCATTTATTTTGCCTTCATGAGGCTCTAGCTGTGTATTTTTCCCTGTCTTTGCACACAGCTGAGAAGGTGCTGGGTCACCCACTCACTTTCATGGCTGAGAAAACTGCCAAAGCAGTAACTTACCCTGCAGAAGTTTGTAAGAAAAGAAAATTGCCCCCAGCTTCTTCTTCCCTTGTTGCTGTGCAAAGATCATCCTTCAGAAACCATCCAGTACTCGTGACCTGGTCTGCAGCCCCTCAAACATTATGCTGACAATGCACGGGTTTTTTGGGTCAAGAGCGGAAGGGAGAGGTCTCACCCAGCTCTCCCAGCCAGCTCACATGGGCTTGTTCTGCATCTTGTGAGAGTTTAAGATGCAGTTGAGGCGTTTTCAGCAACATTTTCTGGGGCATCAATGGCCCAAGAGCAGCATAGCTGATAGGGACAATAGCCAGCTCTGCCATGCCAAGAGCCAGCTTGGCCATTTGTCAGGACAATATGCAAAGCAATTAATTTTCATATGAATTACTTAGTATGTTAATCAGAGATTAATAAAGAAAGGTTAAGGTAATTATCTATACACATATAGATATATACTATCTATACTATCACAGCAGTAATTCTTCACACAACACAGTGGCCAGCATCATTTGCACTTGGGGCATCAGAGAAATATGGCTGGAAAAGAAAAATCCACTGCTCCACTGGATCAAACTTCTCATGTGGCTCTTGCTTCAGCAGTGACTGGACCCCCACTAGAGCATGAGTTCCTCCTTTCCCCAGGGGACAGGGAGCTCTGCAGCTGGGCATCTCTGCCACGTCCCTGGCAGACAGGAAGCCACTGCTGCCTGCAAGCAGGACTCAGGCCTGAATCCTTGCCTCCTTCTCCTCTTCCTCCTATTCTCCTCACCAGCAGCCACCCTGCTTCAGCACAGCTCCAGCAGGCTTGGGCTGCCATCCAAACTCCCTGAATTGCCACACATGGACCCCTTGCTAAAAAGCCACCCATCAAGAAAAATGCCCCAGTGCATCAGTATTCACCGGCAGAGTATCATCTGCCTCCACCATGCTTGTGACAGCTGGAAAGACATGGACACAGAGTGTGCACAGAGCATTGCCCACCAGGGAGGGTGAAAGAAGGGAGAACATCTCTCCCCCACAAACACTTTGCACCAAAATAACACAAAAGCTCAGGGAGATTTATACTTCTCCATATTATCCTTAAATAACAGATTTATCTGTTTGTTAGTTGGTCCTGTTGATTCCCCTCTTACACACTCTGGGGCTTCTGTCTTCATGCATGCATATGCTGCAGTTCAGTTTAAAAAATGGAGATTGGACTTCAAGTTCTCACGATAATCACAACCATTTAGCTTTATAAATTATTAGCTGCTATAGTTAGTCATATAAAAATAGAGGATTGTAAGTCAATACTGCCTAGAAACTGCTGTTGCATGCAAGAGAAAGGAAAAGAGAGCTCTGTCCTTAAGGAAATGCAGGACCAAATTATTCCCTGAGCACAGTGCTGGTCTATTCAGCACAACCACATCAGTAGCCCAGCAGAGTAAGGTCAAAAAGAATCTGAAATACAATAAAATAGCAGTTCACTTGTCCCTGTTTAAGGATTCACTTCCACAGACACTGCTAAACAAAAACCTTCTATATCAGGAAGGTGCTGGAACACATCAGCATGAAGGACTTGGCTGTTTTTCCAAGAAACATGAAATGATTTGGGCTTAAGTTTCATTTTCCTCAGCAATGCTAGGCAAGAGCAGGCACAGCAAGACTATTTTAGCTTACTTTTTGTTAGTGGTTTGCAAACGGAAGCTCAACAGCTTAGCAGTTTAACACAGCTGGGGATATTCAGCTTCAATGACTAAATATGCCTGAAATACGTCGTAGCTGACTTGGAGGATTTTATATTTATTCTGCCCAAAGACTTGCTGTAACACTATTTGGCACTGCAGGTAATTGGCCCTGTTCAGTCTCTGCATTCAACAAAGGAAGGCTCCAGATTTTCCTGTCCATGGGTGAAGGAGACAATGTTTTTCAGTCTGTCTTGGTGGCAGCTTTCAAGATTTCTTTTCCAAGGAGTTATCCAGAAAGGACTGATTGCCACTCAGGGATGAGCTGGGTAAAGCCAGTGGGTGGTGAGCAACTGTGCATCAGGGTTTCTCTCTTTTCTTCTTTGTTTTTTCCTATTAGTATTACTTTTTCTGATTTTCTTTTGCAGCTGACTGGGAATGAAAAGAAAAAAAAGAAAAAGAAAGAGAAAAAGAAAGAGAAAAAGAAAAAGAAAGAGAAAAAGGAAAAGAAAAAGAAAAAGAAAATCAGAAAAAGAAAAAGAAAAAGAAAAAGAAAAAGAAAAAGAAAAAGAAAAAGAAAAAGAAAAAAAAAGGGAAAAGAAAAAGGAAAAGAAAAAGAAAGTGCACAGCTACTTCTGAGAAGGCCTTCCATCCAGGTACAGATTCACAGGGATGAACCAAGTTGTGGACAGGAAAGGAGAAAAGAGATTTGCAGTTTCTCTCTCCTTTTAGTAGGTCCTGTGTCTCTCATTTTTGCTCCTCACTTTTACTCACTCTCCTCAGGGTTATTTCCAGTTCAGTTTTGAGTGTGTCCGAGAATGGAGACACCACAATGCCTCCAGGCAGTCAGTTCCACGGTGGTGGTCTAGTCCAGCACAAACAGGTGTCACCATGTCCCAGAAGATTCAATATGTGCCCACCCTGGGCATGACACCACTGGAAGGCCTGAGAGAAGAAAAGGCTCCAGCTCCCACTTGGACTCATTTTACATTCCTTGGCATCAAGCATTGTTTGTTACTTCACTTGTTTTTTTAAACAAGAGGTTGCTGCCACTAGGATCCTTACGTCCAGAGAGGGGAGAGGGCAGCACCTGGCTTCTCATGCAGTGAGTGACACCCATGGGCATTGAGGAGGCTGTGAGCTTTAGCATCACCCTCTAGTCACTATCCTCCAGGACTGCCATCCAGGGGTGCCATCTGGTGTAACGAGAGTGCTCACTGCACACACCATGGTCAATCTCATCTACAGCTCCAGGATGAGCCATGCAAGCTCCTCTTTGGTTATTAGGAGGGACATGATTCTCTTGAGAATGGGTCCTGAGGAGGGGGCAGCAGGAACAATCTACAGCAAGCTCCTGGGCTGTCCTGTCCCTCTGTATGGCATCCACTGGCGTCTTGTGTGGCCTACAGTTCTCTTGTCCATGTCCATCATGGAGAGGAATGACACACCAGAAAATTTCCTGTACCCTGACTGTAAAAAGAATCAAAGTAGGACATTTCCTCTGCTACTTCAGGGCTCATTCTTTGTTACTGAAGCACATCATATAACAGTTTGCAATTAAAACCATCAACAGCATGGAAGGCCATACCACAATAGCTTTGTAGTCAATTATTTGATTTATAATTAAACATGCTGAATTTCAGCTTACTGACTAGAAAGTAGGACAAGTACTTTGTAAAAAAAAAAAAAAAAAAAAAAAAAAAAAAAAAAAAAAAGCCAGGAATCCAGGCTGCAGTTTTGATAGCATGGATAATTTCTCTCCTCCAGTGTGGGCTGTCTAGACAATTGAGTAGGTTAGGACAAGGTAAGTTTTGGAATGCAAATTTTAAGTATTACCTTAAACAACAATCAGAAGCCCCAAGATAAACAAACAGCTGGTGGCTATGAAAGCCCCTTAGCCATGTGGGAAAGCCAGCTGTGTAAGAGGAGAGCACTGCAGCTGTGTCAGGTTGGGTGCTCCCTCCATGGGGTGTCATCCTTCTGGGTTTGCAGCTGACACAGCACGGCAGTTTTGAGTCAGCAGCTTGAATCAACCCCATTTCCAGCTACTTCTGCACTCAGACACCAGTGACATGCCATCATCCCTCCATTCCTTTACCTCTCCCTCAGATGGCAGGGAAGATTTGAAGGTGGTTTTCATGTCGGAGTCCTGCAAAGGACACAGAGGAATCTTTTGTGTTTGTCAGCTCTAAAATAAAAGAATAAAGAAAAGGCCAGGAATGCGACTATTTTCAGTCTGACTGATGCTCTAAACTTTGTTTTGTTAAAACCTCCAAATCCTTGCACTTCTGGGGCAAATCAAACACATATTGGGCTGGACTATCTCTGCTAGGCACATCAGAACTTAGCACATGTGGCCAAGCTTTGCAGTTATTCACCTGGCTTCCATTTTTTTATGCACATAGAGTGATATATGGTTTATTCCATGGGCATCCTGTACACAAAATGCAGTGTGCTTGGGCTAAAACCAGGTTTTACTCAGCTGAAGGACAGAGCACTACACTCAATTTAGCCAATTCATACTTGTTCTTCTCTGAGAAGTGGTGAGTATATCTTAAAGGTTGTTACACTTTTCTAACCACTTCATACAATTAGTCTTGAGGACCTTTTTAGAAAATTTTTCTAAAATGTACTCTCTTCACTACTCTCTCGTACGCATTAGATTTTGTTTTTCTCTTCCACAGCTTTGTAAGAGGCCACTAGAAACTCACAGACTCTCTGCCTCCACTGGACATGCCACAAAGCTTATGACAACTGCCAGCTCCCAGTTCCTCTGGGATTTCCGTGCTCATGTAATGAGAATGAATGCTGAGCCACAGCTCATTGTTCAAGATCCCAAACATCTGTTTGTGGGATAGAGACTCTGTGTATCCATACAACTTATTCTGAAAGTGACTTTCATGTGAACACATTGGGACTTGTGCTCAAGACTTGGATGTTTTTCCTACCCACAGCATCACTGGAGCAGCAGAAAGATTTCAAGCTGTGAGTGGTCAAATGCACGTTTTTCTGATATGTTTTCATACCTGAAGAGAAGACTTAGCTTCCTGTGCAGACAAAACTATCATTACCTTTCCCATACTCTGGCTTTTGAATATCTCCATTACTTATCCTTGAAAAACATTTACTTTTAGGATCATGACATGGCAGTGAAGTAAGTCCTGAGTAGTGGATATCTGCCCATTCTCCCTCTTGACTGGAGAAAAGGGGCTTTACTTGCTGATTTGTGCATTGGGACATTTGTATGCCTGCTTGCTACTCTGCTTTTCTACAGTGGTAGTGAACTGCTCTTTGTAAACAAGACTCTCGTGTCATCAGAAGAACCTACCTACTTGCATGTGACATTTTAGGAAAGTAGAGCAGTAATGTTTCCCTGCTTCAGGATCACAGTGGTTGCACATGCAGAAAAAAGCAGATTCCTATCTTGAGAAGGTTGCAGTAGTTGGCCTAATGCCTTGCAAGAGCCCAGAGGAGCTCAGAGGTGTTCAGCTGATGGGTCAGGTTGCAAGACTGAAAAACCAGTGACATTTAATTAATGCCGAACAAGGAATATACTTTTTGTGTGTCAGATGCAATTAGCACAACACTAAAAATACTCAGCATAGTTACAATGGTCACACAGAAAACCAATGATGCAGAGTAGGAATGACTGGATTTCAATGCAAGAAAACAAAAAAAGAAGTAATTTCCCCTTATAAAAACATGTATTTCACTTGATGCATTCTTCTTGCTGAAGTCCCATTCCTGATCAGACAGTCAGCAGTGGATTTTTTCCCCCTATTTTCATCTTCAGTACACAGAAACACAGGTTTTGTAACCATGAAGATCAAATTGTAGAGTACTAAATGAGGGTTATGTCCAGCATAACTCAACAGTGACAATTGTTAAAAATAAAATTAAGACAATTTTACCATATTTTCCTTGCTTTGTCATCCAGCCATTTTTCCCAAATTAACTTTTCAACTGCAGAAGGCAGTGGTTTATGTATGAAGGAACCAACTGGGATTTTTGTATGACTAAATGTTTTTCCCTGGAGTCTGGGAAAGTTTGCATCAGCTGTTGCCAAATCCTGCCTGCCTCCCAGTGAGCACAAGGCCATGGCCTCTTGCTGAGGGGGGGAAGATGTTCCTCTGAGCCCACTAAATGAGGCATGAGGTGACTCAGAGTGACATAGAAAAATTTTCTTCTTCCCAAATCATGGCTGAGGCATAACACTGTACCAAGTGTAGTTATTTACCTCTCAACAGTATAAAACAGGAGCATCCTTTTTTCTTTCAGCCAAATATCCAGAGCACCAGCAGAGAACAGGAGCCCCTGGCTCAGTTTCAGCCTCTGGAAGGAGACTGTTGGCACATATGAGCTCCTGGGAAGGTTGGCATGCTTAGACAAGCATTTCAACCAGGCAGTTAAACTTCTGCCTGCCAGCAGTGTCACACCAGCACATGGTGGGGACCATCTATCCTAGCAGCAGCCATGTGGGTAATAGAGGTGAATATTTGGTATGACAAAAAAGTCAAAATGAGCTTGGGATTCAGCTCCCAGCAGCACGAACCTTCCACAGGGCATCCTCCAGTGCTTCATCCAGCCATGATTTAACTTTATGGTCAATGGTGTGGGACCCTGTTGGCACAACAGAGCAGAGGTGCCTGCAGGTGCTGGCTGTGGCCAGTGATTCTGAATGCCTCTGGCCACCACCATAGTGCTGTTCTTTACCTTCCCACATACCACTGTTCTTCTCCTTCACTGGCTTTAGGCTGTTTTTGTTGATAGACATAAGAATTTTCTGCTCCTCTTTCTTTTTAATGTCCCAGCCCTCCAGTGAAATGCTTACTTTCATCACACTTAACATTTCACCAGCTGTAACCTGCATCTGTGACTGCTGGCAAGTACAGAATGTTCTGGGACTGCCCATTCACTTCCCTTTGGTCTGTAGTTTCTCATGCATGGACTCCAGTTGCCATCTTCATGGCTTCCCACAAATATCTCTATAGAAGGGGTGATTGCAGACAACCTCTATTTGGGACACAGCAAAAAGGCAGCAAGTGGTAGTTGATTCCTACCCAAAGCTAGCTACGTATTTTCTTTTTTGTGTCTAGCATACGTGAATCCCTTCCCATAGCCAGGTGTCTGAATCTTACTCATCGTGACCTGCCTGTCTCCCAAAAAGCCAGTGTTCCCACTTCAAATCTGAGGAGTGATTTGTTTCTGAAAGTGTGCAAAAAGTTCTCATTGGTAATTGGCACTTAAAGATGACTGTCTTTTTTCCATGAAGTTTGCTAAATCTCAGTACTGGATCTTCATTTCTAGTAGCCACCCTGCCAAACATTGATAAGCACACTAAGAGGTATTAGGAAAATGCAGCAAGTGTCAAAATCCAGTCTATGTCTCCAAGCCTCACACTTTACTTTGTCATTATGTTCATGCACTTGCAAAATTCATTTGCTTATTTTTGAAGAGTGAGAGAGCCATTAGGGAGAATTAAAGAGGATCTGTGGAAACTGAGGAAGAAAAGCTTAAACATCTGCACATAAGGGAGGGAGGGAAGGGCACTTCTGCAGGTTGGCTTAAGGCTGCATGATTAGGACTGCGTGTATTCCTGGGAGAATAGAAATTGTCTGGAATACAGGTCTGCAGTCCAGAACCAACTTCACCCTGGAAATGCTGGTTTCTGCCGTGAGGTTTCTCAGCCACAGCTGGGGTAATTACACTCACAGATTCATGAGCGCAGCAAAAGTGGGGATGAATTTGTGGAAAGGAAGAAAGCTGCTTACATTTTGTTATCACTCGGTGGAGGTAGTGAGGGATTTAGCCTGATTACATGAGCTGCACCTAATCTTTCATTCCCCAGCACCTGCCTCTTGCAGGGACTCTCATCAGATAATGAGGAGTGACACACGGTGTGAAGTGCCAGCCCTATCTAATCGACGCTGTCATCGCCACTGTCACAAGGAAGCACTACGGGAGATAAATTTAAGCCTGACTGGTGTTTAGAATTTGGATGTTGTTTGTTGCTATTTTAATGCAACCACTCTTCAACTCAGTTCTCTAACAGAGGCAGAAGGAGAACTGCTGAGTTACTGATCATGAGAAACAATTCCAGCTAATTAGTGTTTCTGACCCATATTGTGAAAACATGGTTGGGTTTTTCCCCCTGGGTGATTCAAAAATTCATCTTACAGACTTGAGTCTGATGTAGAGGACTCACTGTAACTGCTGGATTTAGCATCTCAGTACCTGCTTTAGGGATACAATTTGTGAAAACATTTTAGCTATTTTATATGCAGTATCCCCAAACCAGTTTTGACTTTTCAAAGGTTAGATGTAAACTTAATTTTGTGGCACTGTCTTGAGCCCACATGAACAACTATACATAACAGAACAAATGCATGAGTTGGCAAATTTTTCCTGTGAGGACTGAAGTTTTAGTCTGATTCTTCCAAGAGATTATTATAAATGACAGTGGGAAAATGATGAAAAAATGTAGAGTCCTTTCATAATTCTTGCAGTGCAAAATATAATAAAAGAAAAGTAATTCCCCTTTTGTCTCTATTTTGTTGTATAATCCTTGATGTTAGAGCTGTGATTGTATCTCTAAGCCCTTTTCTTAACAGTTGCTAATTATAATGTGCCAGCCACATTTCTCAGATAGTAATTTCTGACCTGGTCATGCAGAAGTCTACACCCATGTTTAAACTTCTGTACTGTGAACAGCCTCCTTGCCTTAGAAGAACTGCTCCCTGTACAGAAAAGTAGAGCCTGTGTTTGAAGTTCTACAGGAGAACTGAGAGTTGTGACCTCTCAAATGGTCTCATTCAGCTCAGCAGCTGTGCAGAAACCTGCTCACTGCCTGACATTTGCAGAGGTCCACCCATACAAAAACAAATGGCAAAATTTTTGCTTCAGTCTGGGGCAATTTAAGATAAAAAAATTCAAAACTTTCATGTTTATTTTTCCTGAGCCTATGAAAGGAGCATTTGGCTGTCTCCGGTGCTAACATCCATTACCACTTTGGACCATGCACAGTCTTTCCTCTGCTGGCAATGAGTGCAATTATTGTTTGAAGGACTGAGAAGTGAAATCATTGGAAGCAGAACTGTGTGGGCTCTCTCCAGACCACAGTACCCTCCCACATGTGTCTCTAGGACACGGTGTCACAGTGGCTGTCCAGAAGCCTATGGGATGTGTGTTGCAGTGGGATTAGCCTGTGAACAGCGTGGTGCCCACAATTGGAGGGATATTATGCATTTCTAGCCTCTTTGGAATATTGTAACTTGCAAGGAAAGGCACCTTCCTTGGTGGGTGGAGCAAGATAAGTGAGGTGCTTACCCCGTGATAAATGTTACACCAAAGAGTAGCAAAAAATCCTCCCACTGGCTTTCCTATGTCCTGTCAAGGCTCCTGGTAAACCCCAAATCTGAACTGCAGTTTTTCTTGTAAGCAGATGAAGCACATGCTAACCACAGGGGCTATGGACCAAATGGGCTGATCTACTCCAAGACCAACAACCACATGGCTTCTGCAGCTGCACATCTGAAAATCCAAAGATTCTTTATTTATACGTTTAGACTCAAAGGCTATTGAGCTCTGTTGGCTGACTACAGTGGGGGTTAAAGACTTTTTTTCATTCCCACTCTCACCAGCAGCAACTGGACTATGATTCTAGATGCTGAAACCTTGTTGCTGAGCAGCAAGTTTCTCTTTAACTGAGCAAATGTTTCAAGAGTTACTATCATATGTTGCTTCAGAAGAGAAAAACATAGACTGATTTGTGTTTTCTGGTTGTGTGTTTTCTGTTACTGCACAATATTTTAAAAGAAATATTCATATTCATTTTGTGTATGTCTATTCCTACAGAAATGTTGCATAAAAAGCATCATGCAAGTTCCCACTCACCCCAATCAGTGACTTCACTGACTGAAGACTAAACACTGATCACTAGGTCAAGATCAACTTGGATTTTGGTATATTTCTTCAAAGAAATAAATTAAAATCAGATTAAAATGAACAATCCTTCCAAGGCCCATTGAGAGCTTCCCAGCCTCTTACTTGAGAAAAAAGAAAAACAGAGTTGTCAGCAGACTTAAATTCTCCATGCAGGGATCCCTAACCCCACAGGAAAATACTAAAGGTTCCAGAAGCCAAAAATACTTCTAAAATACCATCTTTATAAGGTAGGTTTGCTCTTCTCCCTTGTGTCTGGGGTATGATGTTAATTACTCAGAAATAATTATAATGTCATAAAGGATCCTTCTGCATGCAGCAGAGAGGTGGATGACACCACATACACTGCCACTGCTCTTCTCCCATCATCTGGGAGTCAAGACACGTGTCACATCCCACTGGGAATACAGCACCATGGGCTGCTCACTGGCAGCAATGCAGAGGTCTCTGGTAAACCTTATGCAAATGATCCCAGTGATAAATGAGGGAAGGGATAAAAAGAAGAGATCCAGATTAATATTAAATTAAATAAGCCTCTTTCCAAAGTTCAGCACAATATGTCTCTTGGCCTCTCAATCAACTTTACTCAAGACCTTCTTAAAGTTCAAGCATCTTCTTTGCTACTTTTTTCATATCTTTTTACTGCAAGATAACCTGAACTACAGCCATAAATAGGATTGCAGAGCTACAACATGACTGAAGTATATCCTAACATACTCCTACGGTTTAGAAAATCCATGTTTTTCTGTGCTTCCTGGCTTCAGACTGAGCTACACTGTTCTTGCCCTTCTTTGCTATTTTTCCAGCATGACTTGACAAACCATGGATATCTGATTATTTTTTTTATTTCAACCAAGACGTCCCAGTTGATCTCCACTCGTTGGTTAGCACGAAGTTAATGCCAGTTTAACAAAGGTGACAGTACAAAAATGTTCATGAGAAATCACTCTTTACTATTCTGAATTTATTCTCCAAATCAGATTTGACAACTAGGTCCACACAAAGAAACGTATTTGTGATTTTGTGTGAATTGTGAGCTATGTCTTGATCCATGTCCATGTCTCTACAGATGGAATTGCATTTGGGAAAAATGCATTCTTTCATATATCATTTACTCCTCACAGAGGAAGAAACGTCATTTCAGGTAGAATCTATGTTTCTTTGGAAACAGAGCTCACCAGCTGAGGAGGACAGCCTGGCTAGGTCTAGGACAAGGACTTACCAAGCACTCTTCTCAAATACCCACAAAGCAAAGAAATCCTCCCAGCTGGCACTGATTAGGAACTCACAAGCTGAACTCTACGTGTAAGATCCCTTCACAGGGCTTTTTGGAAGCAGCAGCAGCACTGGTTACAGCTGGTCCTCCCCTCTGCTCCCACCCTCCTTTTTTGTTGTTTTCCTGGTTTTCCAAACAAGAGACTTGAGTGGGGAAAGAATATGAGCAACTGCTTTGGAAAGGAGGGGATCTCTGGTTGCCTTCTAGCTGTGGGGTCTCACTTTTTGAAGACCATTCCAAAAATACTGGAGATCTGCATTCAATTCATCCTCAGACAGCCTGAGGGAATCAAACTCATCTCTGCCTTGAGATGGACCATGCAGGGAAGAATAGTTTCTTCTCATCACAGAGAATTTTACATTTATTTGTTAAGAAGAAAGCGGATCCAGGCACCGCTTTAAAAAATTATCTGTAAATTTCATAAAAATCTCCATGGTGAGGGGTTTATTTTTACCTCTCTTCCTTGCCTAATTAATATTTACTGATTACATGTGAAGTGGGACAGCTTCAACTTGAGAGATCTTTTCTTGGAAGTACTTTCTCATTGAGTGATTGACTGAAGCCTACATCTCTGGGAGAGATAAGAGTAAGACCTGCCCCCTCCACCAGTTTTCCCACTGGCAAAAGGTGTGTCCTTTTGCTCCTAAGAATGTGAGGCTGGAAACCAAGGGGATGGGTGTCAGTCAGCTGCCTCAGCTCCCTGGAGAAGATCTCTGTGTGCTAAGCCTGCAGCATTCTCCTGTGTCTCTGCAGTTCTGTGGCTCAAGGAATTCCTGCTGGTGCACCTCACTGCTAAGTTACAGCTTTGGACAGAGCTGTTGCTTTCTCACACAGCCTGGCAACGGGGTTCAGACTTAAAACGATGAAGACATCCTTCTCAATGTTCAGAGGTACTCCCAGAGCTGAGCTGAGCTGAGCTGAGCTGAGCTGAGCTGAGCTGAGCTGAGCTGAGCTGAGCTGAGGGATGACATACACACAGCTCTTTGTCAATGTCAGTCACCCCATCAGTTGTCCCTTGACCTCTGGCACATGATGGACACCAACTTGGCAAATGGCTTCTCCAGTGTCCAGCTTTGCTTCACTTTTCACTACAGTATCCAGCAAGACCTTCAGGCCATATCCACATCACCTTGATGTCTGTAGGCTGAAGCTGCCATGGGAAAATAGGGAGGCTGCTTAAACCTCCAGCTTCTGTTTTTAAGACCCACTTGTGGAGATAGAGACTCCTGGCCAGGAGCCAAGCAAGCTTCCAGAAAACTGCTCTCTTCTCAGCGAAGAAGGAAAAAAGCACAGAAGCCTTGCAGTTCCAAGATGCAACGGCCCACCACAGCTCTTATGAAGGCTTTGGTATTCCTTATATGAATGTCCCCACAGTGTAACTGGGCTCACAACTTAAATTGCTCTAGAAATGCCAGTGGAAAAAGGATCACAAGGAAAATGTGGATAAATATGCAAGGTACCAATCAGTGCAAATGCTGTTTTGCATATTTACTAATTCAACAGTAACAACTGGACCAACTGCATGCTGCCAGATTATTTAGCAATATTGTGATTTTAAAACCCTTGTCTAATCTTGTTTAGCATGGTGGCTTTTGAGAAGCACAACTGAGGTACTGACCCTCCTTACAGATGCTGCAGAAAATGCTACAGCAAGCACATCAAAACCCAGAAGGACATCCATGTAAGTCAATGGGATCCACTGTGACCTCCTGCAATGGTTTGGCAGCACACATGCTCCTCAATGCTTTGGCATATTTGGTTTGTGTGTTGGGTTTGAGAGGGATGGCTTGTGCCCACTTGTGCCCTCTAAGTACCTGTTTCCTCCATTAATGGGAGCCAAGTGGTCATCTCACACTGCTGGCTTTAGTCTTTATTCATCTTTAAGCAGATTAATTACATCTGTGCTACCTCAGATATCCAGCCACTAAGCTCTGCACATCCAACAACAAAGCCATCATGAAGTCCTTTTAACTCCAGCTGGAATAACCATGTATGCCAAACTGGACATGTGAAGAAATTCTTGCAGGGTTAAGACTTGGAGAGCTAAAGAAATGTGGCCTGATTTCTCAGGGAGTCAGCTGAGTGCTCAGATCTCCTGATGAATTCAAAGGATCTGTAGGTTCTCAGCACTTCAGAAAATCAGTTTGCACCAGATTTTTATAACAGAATGATGCCATGCTGCACTTAAAAATAAACATTTCCCCCTCCTGCCCCCTCTCTGTGTCCCATTTTAACTTACTTTTTTCATTTTACTTTCTCCATAACTTTCTTGGTATAAGCAAAGGGAAAAAAAATTGCTACGTTTTCATTAGAAAGTAATCTTTCAACCTACAATGTAATCAAGGCTTTAAAACCAAGTTAAAAAAAAATTGCAAAGCCTGTTATCCTTACTTACAAAATAAATATGCAAACTATGTCACCATATTTTTCATAAATATCTTTCAGCTGTTCTTTCTAATAAAGAGGAAGATGAATTCTTCTGTATTACTCTGAGTTTAAAGTAGCTCAAATGTTTGGTCTACCAACTGTGACAGTGTCCCTTTAAGTTTTCTGATTTTCGTGGAAGATCTAGCCCTGGGGTTTTTTGGCTTAGACACAGTACTTGTCAAAACCCTTCAGACTCTCTTACTGAAGTGGCTGATGCTGTTCTGGAGGGGTTTATTTTCCTTAATATTATTCTTCTTTTTCCTCAGTATGACCTTATTTCCATCTCCAATTTCATGAGAAAATATGATTGTGTCAGAATTTTCCTTTGGAGAGAATTTTCATTTTATGGATCTGACAGATTTTCAATTTCATGCTTTGATTTGAAGTTTCTGTGATTCTTTTCCTCTTTCGTTTTAATCTGACAGTCTGTGAGGCTAGGGGGATCTATTCTCAAAAGGTTAAAGCAAAAGGGTTTGCATCAAGAGATCTGGATTCTATTTCTGGTCTAATCTCCAGACTTGCTATGATTTTCAGCAATATGAATATATGAGTTTGTACGTTTGTGTGTCTGTGTGTATTTTGCTGGGTACTGTCCTATAAATAGGCATTTAAATAGACAACTATAGGCATAAAAGGCAGTAATGGCTACCCACCCTCTTTCAATTATTGCTTCTGAGTATTTTAAGCTTCTTGGATATGAAAGGAAAAAAGAATAATGCATTTGAGCATTATGGTATCAGTTAGATTGCTCTCTTCAGCAGCTGATTTTTGACATATTTAAAATTCACATTGATTTCCTAAAGTTTTTCTTGTCTGTGCATTCATGCAATATCCTAGACACAATTTTATTTCAGCAAACAGGTAGGGAGGGCTGCAGGCTGCAGAGCTGAGGTGGTTGCTGGAACAAGTTTAGGCTTCTTGGTCAGTGATTGAGAGGCTCCAGCCACTGACAAATAGGTGCCTTGAGAGCAGACAAATATTGCCAGAGTTTCCTATTCATCTGATGGAGAGAAATTTACATGCTTCTGTTCCACAGAGAGAATCTCCTTGGGAGACATACAAAGGCATGTACTTGTCAATAAGGAAATTAGATGGTTACTTAAAAAAAACCTATTTCATTAGGTGCCAAAAATGTAGATGCAAATTACATGCTTATATTGGCTAGATCCTTGTCACAGAGATGTGAATATTTGGCCTCAAGAGTCCTTCATCTGTTTCTCATCTTGTGGTCATTAATATTTTTATATTTCTGTACTCATAGGTGAGAAATTCCTCATTTATAGAGGTGACCTGAAAATTAAAAAAAAATAGAGGCCAGTCCAAAATGATCAAAAGATCAAACTGTTGAGGACTGAAAATACTGCTCCATGAAAATTGACAGTATTCCCACCCAGGCTTAGAAACTCTGTGCTGTTCTTGCAAGCTGTGTCTTGTATTTGTAATCAAGACCAATGCTTTCCTATTCTAGCTGTCAAACATAACTGGGAAGGGAATGTGGAAACCCACAACTTTGCTTTCACATTTTCTCATTCATGAATTAGATGGGAACTATGGGACTGTTTACTATTTGGTTATTACCTGAAATGTGATCCGTGTAATTGGCCATAGAATGCATATCTATTCTCTCTCAGACCAAAAACAATTCCAAGACTGTAAAAGAGGTTTCATTCTTGTGCCATCAGCCTTGCCAGTGAGAGTCCCCAGATGAGTTTTCACATGATTTTCATTTTATAGGCTTTTTCTGGTAAAATGAAAACAAAACCAAATAAACAAAAACCACAAACTAAAACCCCAACAAACAACAACAAGACACCAAACCCACAAACGAAACCTGCAAAAAAACCAAAGATAAGAAAATTCATCTACTTTGAATGTTGGTGAAAAGCACATAAAAGGAGATCTGATATTATAAAAGAGAAATTGCTATTGTCTTCAAATACCTGTATTTCATCAGCTACTGCTTATTCAGATGTGATCTGTATCACACAGAGCTTATCAGATCTGATGAATGATCTGATTCATGTTCATACATATTAATTTTGAGAGGAATAATAAGCATGTAAGAAGAGACATGCCGCTTCCATCTCTGACTGTATACCCATAAGTTTGGGCATGGAAGAGACAGATTCAATTGCTTTCAGGACCTGAAATCCTTTCAGGATTTCATTCTTGGTCATGTGGAGGGTCTGTAAGTTCTTTTTGAGATGTTTACACAGTGTCTGCTACAAGCGGCTGGAGCATAAACGCAAATGGTGCACCATGAGAGTCATATTCCTAGTGAAAGGCACTGCATCTAGAAAGTAATATAAACTGAGAGGGAAATAAACTTCAGAGGAAATATAAATTCACAGAAAAATGCTGTGTTGTAAGTAAGATCATGTACATTGTTTCAATAACAGTATTTTTTTTAAAGCAGATATTAAAAATGGCTGCAACACTGATAAACTGTTGCTAATATCAGTCTCTGTCTTCTAGGGAGGGAGCAGATCCAGCAACATCCTCAGCTCCTGGCAGGCCCACAGAGCTATGGCAGAAGGAGCACAGTGGCATAAGAATGGCCCTATAGGGGAACTTCTTCATCCTCCATTAATATGAGGAAGTTTACCTTCAGCTGGGAGGGGGATGCTATCTTGCTTTTGCCAAATTTGGCACAGGATAAGGGTACAAACACAGCTATTCATTGAGAGCACATGTATTTCATGTTTTTACAGTAACTGCCGCACTGCAATTTCCTGAATAGTATGCTGTGTATGGTAACCTACTTAATTATGCTACTCTATTTTTCTTGAAATATAGTATCTTTTTGGTTTTGGTTGGTTTAGCAGAAGTGTGGGGAAGTAGTGGGCAAGGACAGGTTTGCAGTGGGAATTTATTTCATATTGCAACCTTTTTCTCAGCCAGCTATTCTCACTTCTGTCTGAACTCTGTTCAAAAGGCCAGGTAAGCTGTGTGTGAAGAAAACCCTCAGAAACACTGGTACTCCTCAGCCTTGACATGCCCCACATGTTTGAAGGCCTGGCTGCTCAGAGTTCCAGCAGCATCACTTCCTTCAAGGGACACCCTTCCTCTCCCATAAGCACAACCCATTTAGTCCCATCTGGTACAGGAAACATTTAGAGAGCCTTTTTTTTCCTCCTGGCAATAAAATTGTAATTTGTTTGTCTCTAGTAAAGCCATCACACAGTAAAATCCATCAGCTTTTCAATTAGAGGAATGGCAGATCAACCAGCCCTCTTTTCATATCCTCTCAAGTTCATTCCCTGTGTTTCCTCACCATCATTTAAGCCTTGATGCCATTGCTTGTGGAAGGAGTTTGTTTGGTTGGCTTCATAAAAAATGCACCTCTTCCAGGAAGGTCTGAAATCCCAGCCATACTGATTCCTCCTGAGCAGGAACTTCTGTGGATGAAGTATGGGGTTTTTTTGCAATACCAAGGACAGACACCTCCTAGGTGCTGTTAGTTTCAGACACAGCTATTTTAAGCACCACAGAAAGGCTAGTCCTTAGGAGAGCACTGCAATGCTGCTGGAATGGCTGCCCATTGACAACTTCCAACCCTTTTGGGTAGGAGCGGTATCACTACTCACCACCAGCAAGCAGGGTGTTTGCTCTGGGGGAGCCCTGTGCCCTCTATCTGTGGTCTCTGGAAAGATGGGAAAGGACAACTTAAAAAGATCCCCTTTTGCTCCACAGAGGGGTGAGCATCAGGGTCACAGCAGCATTTTGTGATGGGATGCTAAGGCTTGGTACTGTGAGCCTGGGAGGTGTACAAGGATATGAGAGAGTATTAGGTCTGTCACAACAGTGCTAGGGGACAGCCCCTCAAGGTGTGGGGCAAACTGTCCTGTTAGCAGTGGCCAGCTTTCCTCTTGAAACTTTTAGATGGTGTCTGGGGAGGGTCTCAGCATGAATTACTATGTTGGCAGTGTGGGGGACTGATTTGACAGCACAAAGGCACGTCAAGTTGTTGGGATGAATCATCCTGTAGAGGTATGTGTGGCACCAGGTCCAATAAAGAGAGCTGAGGCAGCCTGGCAGAGATCTGCACTCTGCTTTCAGACTGCTAGGTCTGAAAGAGAGGAGCCCCCCTGGTGTCTCAACACTTTCCAGCCTCCACAGGTTTGATTTCTCGTCTATTTTACTGTGTCTGCTGGGACACAAGCCAAAGCCACACGGAGTTGGAGCTGCTCCTGATGTTCTTCAAGTTCCCACTGTTCATCTCTAAGGCTTTGGGCTGGCCCTTCAGAGGAGCTGAGGCCAGCAGGGAAATTTGGAGCTTGATCAGCTTCCTGAAGGGGAGGACTTTACATTCAGTGGGTTGTTTCAATCACATCCCCACCAATATTTGCTAAAATAATAAAAACTCATTTCTTTCCATTAGCTCAACTTGGATTTGCTATGTTGGTGGTCTCTTTTTCTCAATTTTCTTTAAGTCTTTTCTGTATAAACTTAATCAAAACAAGTTTCCTAGATTTGTTGAGTGATTCCATGACATTTCCTGACCGCTGTCTTTCATGTCTGCTTTGCCTGCTCCTCCCTGTCCTGCAAGGATCTTTTAACACAACCCTCTGAACCCACATAGCCCCAGCCCTTCAGTCTTCCCTTCATAAGGCACTGAAACAGGCTGAAGTAGGCTTGATTATTTGTCAGAGGAAAGCTAAAGGGTGTCTCTCTGCTGCTCCAAGGGAAAAATCTCTTTCCCTGACACTCAGCTCTGATGTACAGCTCATGTCCTAGGTGACCCTGTCACCTCTCCCCTTTTGTTAATTGGCTGTTTTCCAGACACTGGCTCATCATGTCCATCCTGAGGTACCTTACAAACTGGGAAACTCATTGTGTCATGCTGATGGGTGGCATTAGAGGGGGGAAATTGTGGCTTCCCCATGCCCCAAGCCTGGGTGGGGGCATGTCTGCTGTTCAGAGGTCAGGGTGCAGAGCCCTCCAGCCCACCCAGGGCTTGCTCCCCAGAAAAGTCCATGCAACCTCCTCTCCCATCCTGGATAACCTTTCTGCATGCTTTTACTGCTCTCTGATGGGATGAATGTCCTTTCTTAACCTTGCAGGAATGTGAGTGCCTACTGACAAGAGGGGGTGTATAAAACATGTCAGCCTGTACCTAATACCATATGAAGGTGCTTACCTGGAGACACTGGGGCATGAAGACTACAGTGTGCTCCTGGGGAGCAGGAATATTTATTGGTGGCTTTAGGCCTGAAAACCTTCGCTGGCTGTCAGAGTGGCAGGGAATAGAGTCAGAGACAGATTTGTGCTTCAGCCCTGCTTTAACTACCAGGAATTTATTGTTCAATCATTAACATCTTCCGTAGAACCTCCTTCCTCCAAAAGCTGCAGTTCTGAGAAGGGAAGGAAAGCCCTTTCTGCCCTTGTTTCCTCTGAAAAAACCCAAAAACCCCAAGCTACATATCCTGTGAAGTGTTTGTTTTGTTTTGTTTTAAAAGTCTTTGCAACATGATGGCAAAAAGTGTCAGAAAAAATGCAGCGGTTGCTTTGTGGTTTTCCTTGATTCATTGTGTTCCAGCTGACCAGCTGCAAACTTTTTTTTCATGCCTTCATTGTTGTTTTTACTGTCAGTGGTTTTATTGCTTGATTTCTAATCGGACATTCCTTGCAGGTGTACCTCCAGTGGTAAATCAAGGCTGCCCTTGGTTCTTTGATCTGGGTCTTCAAATAAAGAGACCGAGCACTCATCTCTCCCTTTTATCCAGGTGGCTGTGTACTTTGCCAGTGCTAATGGGTCCCGTCTCACGGCACCGAGGAGGCAAGCTGTAGGTAACTATTGTCCCCATTTAAACAGAGGTACAGAAGGCTCTCCCAGCACAGCAAGGGAAAGCAGTGGTGCAGCCAGAGCAGCACACCCAGCTCCGGCTGCCAGCACAGCCTCCGTAAACTGATTCCCCCTACTCTGATAGTGACACAGGGAGAGCAATAGCAAGCTCTGTCAGGTGCCATTGCTCCTTTGTAGATAGAAAGACTGGTCATAATAATGGGAACACATGATGAAGAAACATGCTTCATCTTTAAAGCGCTTTTCAAAAGTAGTTCTGTAACTTCCCAGGTACACCCTTTGCCCTGTGATTCCTGCTCAGCTTACTGACACTGTTAATCTGCTGTGCTCTTAGTAATTACTGCCAGAGCTCAGGACATTTTTCTCCTGGGAACTAAAGGAGACAATGGAAGCAAGTAAAAAAAAAAAAAAAGAAAGAAAGAAAAAAAGAAGGGACTACAACATCTCCCTCTTAAATTTTTTCACCTCTGTTTTTCCCAGCCTGCTGTAGAGCTACAGACCATCCTGGTGCACAGCAGATAACAGCTTCACAGCTGGAGACACAGAGAGCCTAAAAGGGATAACCCATTCAAAGCAGCAGTGGAAACCAACAGAAGTAGCTGTGTTGCTGACATGAGTGGGTAATTCTGGTGTAGCTGCCCAAGCTTGCCCACTGAAATACCACCTCACAAGAAATGACACAAAAGTTGGCTTTTAGTGGTCATATAATCTAGTACCTGTTTCATACCACTGTTGACATATTTTCCATACCCTCCAGAACTTATAATTCAAATTTTAAGAAATGAAAGGTTGTATACTCCTTCTTGTTATGGTGCAAACTATGTCCAGATATAGCTTAATGCATAGATACAATTTTAGCTGGAGGTTATGGTTTCACAATGCACCTCAAGCTGAATGACTTACTCACAGGTCTGCTGTTTTACTGGTTCAAATTGGGTTGTCTTACAATCAGACAAGTGCCAAAGCTGGTGCAAGGATAGTCAGGGAGGGGAGGAGTGGATAGTGCAGACTGGAGTCTGGAGAAGGGCATAGAGGGAGTCCATGATGGAGGAGAATGGGTTCTCCCCTCCTGTAGCAGCAGCTAGCCTCTGGTTCAGCTCATCCATCACCAAGCCCTTAGTGACCAGAGGGAGATCAGATCACAGCAGAGTCTGGACAGCTGAGTCATCTCTGCAGCTCCAGGGGAAAACTTCTGAAGCATCTCATGGCAAGCTCATTGCTCCAGGCCACCATGGTGAGGACTCAGAGAACTGCAAGAGAGGTGTCAGCCTGGGAGAAAACAAAGGCAGCTCTGCTACTAAGATCCTGCAACAGCAATTAGTGTTATAGGTTGGTATTGTACTCCCACAACAAGGGATAAAAGTTTTAATGAATACACTATAAAAAGTAGGGAAAATAAGGGAAAGAAAATATGCATTCATGAGCCATACTGGTTCAATAAAGCAATAAATACTTAATGGGTAATGATTCCAAAACCAAACCAAACAGGATTGCAGAGGAGTAAGAGAAAATGCAAACACAACTGAAATGAACTGGAAGACTGTGAAATTCTTAATGAGGTCTGAAGTGAGGAAGGTAAAGAGAGGAACTGGCCAGAAATTTCTGCAGTCTTCTCCCTCTAGAGTGTCTCATAAAACCCCACACAGCTCCAATTATTTTACTCCAAGACACACATTATAAAGACAAACCTATTATTAATGGGAAATTTTCCTGATATGAAAGGCAATATGAATTTGATCTTGTTCTTGCCATATGTCTTCTGAAATGACAGCTAAAGACAGTTGAATAGCCTCCAAGTGCTAGGCAGTGGTTACTGACTAAGGAGCTTTTTTTATTGAGAAAATTATTATATTCCTTTCCATGATAATAAAATTCTTCATAACCCTCATTAAAAATGCTAAGACTTCCCAGGTAGCTGCTGTGCCCTGCCAGGAACGTCGTGCTCTCCTGGAGTTCAGGCAAACCCAAGTGATCTGTAGTAGAGCTGTCTGTGTATTTTCAACATCTTTGCAATCCTCCTTTAAGAACTTGTGATTTGAATAAGCCCAGGAGTGTCCTGATGCTTCTGAGCTGATTCTTGTGCTGCTAATCTTTGCTCCACTATTTTTAGATAATTTTCCAATCTGCTTGCTTTTCAGTTACATACTTGCTCAAAGTGACGGCTTATTTATGTGGTCCGGGAGCGTTTGCTGTTTGCCTCAGTATGTCAGTCTGAGCTCTGCAAACACTTCCTGACAGAAGTAAGCTCCAGTTCCCCTTATCCTTGGCTTCCTGCTGTAGGAGAGGTGTCCATAGGGCACTTGACCGTGGGATGCTGGAGGAGGAGGAGGGCAGAGTCCAGGCCCCTTTCTCACTCCCACTATGCGCCCCTGCGCCTGCCGATAAAAGATAATAATAAACAGTATTCTTCATGGTTTCAAATATTCACAAAGAGTTAATGATCCCATGGAAGTGTAAATGCATTGTCAGCACACTGCAGTGTCCCCAGCCATGGCTGCAGGAGAGCCTGTGGCACCTCACAGAGGCCAGGGAAGGTGCCCTGGAACACTTACAAGCTTGGTTTTGCCATTTGTCACCCAAAGATAGGCACACAAGGGAGGTCAGAGGGTCTTTGTGGGCTCAGACCACCTCAAGCCCATGTTTGTGTAGATGTGCAGTGAGCTGCAGCAAGGAACAGGGTAAAAAAAATTGTAACTTGTTTCCAAATCTATTTTACTCCTGCCTGCCTTTAAATAGCTGCAAACCAAAGACTGATGGTTGGAACTTCATGAGTGCAAGAGCCAGGCTGCTGCATCCTGGCCACCTGGTCCCATTAATGCTTTGGTGGCTGCATGGAACCTACTTCTGCTCCCAGATGAAATAAAAACCTCCTCAAGAGCAGTGAGATACCCTGCTGCTACAGACTTAATGGACAGAGAGGGAGCTTGAGCCATGAGGGGATGTCTGCATGTCTTTTCACCATTTGAAGTGCTCCCTGATCAAGAAATGAAGTTTTATTACATTCCAAGCTTTATTACAATAAATAGTTGTATGGATTCAGAGCTGCCTTCTGTATCTGAAGAGTGGGCTCCTCAGGCTGCAGCCTCTCAGTGTGAGCTGCCAGTGCTGAGTGACATCTGTGCTGGCACTGCAGAGCAAGACTGCCATTTTGCTGGGAAAAAAAAGCAACATTTCTTTATGCGGGCAGGCAAGTTTCACCTTGACTTAAACTAGGACAACGCATGCAATGTTTGCTATAGCAAATACATTGAAAACAAACCTGTGATGGCAGAGAGATGGGCTGGGTAGTTTTTGCCCTGATATCTGAGTCTATAAAAGTGAGGAAATCTCACTTAGGGTCATATCAGAGCATCTCTGTGGATATTCACAAATCTGCCAGGTTTTGCTCAAATAAACAGCCCTGAGCTGTTCAGATGAGACAGTTCAAACCCACCCTCCTTCTCTGCTGAAGGAGCTGAGAAGCAGTGGAGGGTCAGGGGAGCGTGTTTCAGCTACAGTGCAGCAGTTTGTGTTTCACACCCCCATGCAAACTGTGTGGGTTTGCACTTTTAGGAAATGGGGCTGCCCTCGAGGAAGAAAGAGAGGCTTATCTGAGCTGACACTGTGAATAGCACTTGGCTGCTATAGCTGCCACTTTTACTTAAGGCCAACACGAGCTCACGTGCTTTACACAACTGCAGATGCTGTGGGTGTTGCAAAAAATCAACAATTGCTGACAATATATCTACAGATGAGCCCAAACCAAAGCTATTCCTTGAATTTTGAACACTTAACTCCACTGGAGTGCCAAATGCGATTTACATAGGATACAGGCAGAATATTAAATCTCAAGATTCTTACAGCTAAAGTCTTCCTTTAAAATAGATCCAAAGTAGCCAGTTCAAACCTCTCAGTAATTTGTTTATTTTGGGTTTCTTTCTTTCACATTTGTGACTCAACAACCTGGCAGCAAAGGGCCTCAGTTATTCTCATTATACAGGGCAGTGCATTTAAAGAAATTGGGCCCAATTATGTCGGTTACGTTTATCTTGCCAAACTACCTCTTCCAGCAGGAGTTACGTAGCCAGTATAGTTTCTGTGTGATAAATATCTCTCATTTCCTTCCAAACCACAAGTGCTTTTTGCCCAGAGAAGACTGGCCAGAGCAGCAGGTAGGTGAGGCCATCTCCATCCTCTGTGCCAGCAGCCACCCCAGTCCCTTGGCAGACTGCCTTGGGCACCTGTCTCCATCGAGGGTGCCCAGGCCACCTCTTGCCTGGGGTCCCTGGTGCTGAGAGGGTTCTGCAGCAAGGGCTCACCACCCACTGAGATGTGACCTGCACTTGGCTGGTGCAGCCTCTGGGAGCCCCAGTTTCACAGCTGGTGAAGCAGAGGGGATAGAGCTTGGTTGACCTTTAGGACTGCTGTGTACTACAGTGGCAGAAGTCCCAGAGCAGTGCATGATCATGTGTTGAGAAGAATTTGTCTGTCTGTGGCATTATCACCTGTCTGTGCCATATGCAGGTATGCCCTGACTGAGAACAGGAGCCAGCAAGGACATGTAAAAACTTCATGTGGTGAAAGTACAAGTGACCTAAATTTACTGTACCAGGTCGCAGCAATGCAGCAAATCCCTTCAACCAAACACAACAGGTTGAACGGCTAAACAACTGTTTCTTGTGCACAATTTCTTGTTTCTTGGTGCATCCTCAATGTTTTCATGGGCTTATACCAGGGCTTAACCTTCTCATATGAAGCTGCTCTCTGGAGAACATGGACTTGCAAGAAAGTTTACTGCAGACCCTCTTTGTTCCCATATCTCTCTGTTCAGACCTTAAAACCTCCTTGCTCTTTCCCTGGTAGCCCCTTTGCCATCTCAGAAATCTGTTCTTCCTGCTCAAGTTGCTGCTGCTGTCTGCTCCCACCTGCAGGGCATGGAATCTGCCTTAGGGCTTTATTCCAACAGCAATGCTTCTGGAAAGGTGTGGTTGATCTGGGAAGAGCATGTGTAAATATCCTCCAGAGAGCAGAATTTTTTGATTTCAGACAATGAACTTGGCTTTAGAGAAGCTGGCTGACCCCTGATAAGATGGAAATTTGTAGAAATGAGTATGTGTTTGTAAAGACCATAGAAGCTGTTGGCATAACCCTATTTTAGGGTTCATTCCCCTCTTTGGGAAGGGAGTCTAACTGAGGGAGAGGCTGTGAGCTATTGAAAAAGAAAATTAGAAGTCATTTTGCTTCCCAAGCACCCAAAATACCCAACCAGTTTCCAGGAGGTGACTAATGTTAGGAAGGTTAGTCTTTGATGGGAAGAAGAAGTAAGGAGTAGGAGAAATGATGCCATCAAACAGGGTCATTAAAGAGTCAGTCAAAGAAAAATACAGGAATGTAGAGAACCTCTGCTATCAGTGACCCTTCCCTTCCCTTCCCTTCCCTTCCCTTCCCTTCCCTTCCCTTCCCTTCCCTTCCCTTCCCTTCCCTTCCCTTCCC
>VZUI01043365.1:0-26552 GCA_013401135.1 Cettia cetti | reverse complement strand
TTTTTCTTTTTATTTTTATTTTTATTTTTATTTTTATTTTTATTTTTATTTTTATTTTTATTTTTATTTTTATTTTTCATCTACTTGTTAAATTTTAGTGTATAAGTAACTTCTTTGTAGTTTCAGCATAATGGTGTAACACACTGAAACTCTTATTGTGTCTATTTTCATGTTTTTAGCCAAGAGATATACCAAAGATATATGGCTCCTTACTGGATATATTACTGCAAAAATTGATTTAACTCTGCTTAATTAGTAAGAATGAGTAATCATTCATTTTTCTGGTCCATTAATCATATACATTTTCTTTGTTGAAAGCCTCTTTTCTCACTACCTGTTTTAAAATGATCTATAGTGACAATCCTGAAATTTCTGCAATCTAAGAGAGTTTGCACATTTCAGGAAAACTTTTCAGGTCAGTGGGATTCCAACAATGGTCAGACTCTTTCCATGAGGGTAAGTAGAACTCATTCCAAAGTAAAACTGTTTTAAATATTTAAATGTCTGTGACACCCCCACTTTCCACATGGACAGTGAGATTATTGGCCAAAGGACTTACTCATCAAATCTGTGGGGCGAAGAGGTGATTTGAAATTAATATATAATTTGTTGCATTGATTCTTGCACTGCTTTGAAACAACGTTTTTCATCATGTCTTCAATCTTTATATTTTGTCTAAATTTCATTACCTCTGAGATGGACAAAAAAGAAAGCATAATGCTGAACCAGAAGAACTGGATCATTTAAACTTAAATCCATGACTTATCGTTACCAGTGAAAAATAAGCACAACAATCAGCTGGATTGTGTAAATGTATTGTTCTAATAACAATTTTTATCGGGTCTGAGTTGGGCCAAAAGTGGAATGCGACTTGGAGGAATTGCAGGAATGCAGTTCAGTTAGTCAGATCAGAAAGATCCTAAATGCATCAGGAGTTGGCTCGAATGGTATTTACTGTAGTTTCACAGCAGTTGCACAGATTAGACCTGGATAATTTTTTGGATGTTTCATTCACACAAAAGGACAATTTCAAAATCCTTAATCAACATTTGTGAGATCCTTGTTCATATAAAGTAGCTGGGCATACACAAGAGGATTTAATATTCCAGACTGTTCTGTTCTACAGATGACATGAGCCAAGGTCTCCTTTGCCTGATCTTGATGATCTGCTCAGGTAAATGATAAAGATCTAATGAATTAGAATAAAGACTAATAGCTAACAGATGTACAGACGCTATCCACTCTATTAATTAATGCTGCTGTACATTATGTGGAACTAATGCAAATTACTGTGTGCAGAATGTTTACAGATTGGAATTGTGCTTAGCAACTTGGTGAGGAGCTCAGTGGAAGTTTTTCCAATATATTAGAAAAATGCTGTGAAGGAACTACTAAGGTACAATCACTGTGACATTTCTTCATGACCTTTAGGTTCTAATTAGTTCTCCTTGTTTAAGACTTTTTTTTTCAGTTTGAGTCTGTTAAGGCTGAATTTTATCATTACTTTTAAATAGGCAAGACAATACTGATTTTTTTCTACGGTTAAAAATTATAACCGCAGAAAATTAGTATTGCTGATGAAATGGTCTTCAGTCTCAAAAGACTTATTAAATTAAGTATATCTAAAATTAGAGATCTAAACTGTGACACTAAATGTCATACTCTGGTGCCAATATGTCCTTCAGAGTATGTCAAGTTTTTCAGACAGCTAAAATTTATTTTTTCATTCACTTCTCAAAAAAGAGGGTTTGTCCAACTATTACAGTGACTTGTTTATTTTGATATTCAGATGGTTTTAGACTCAAAGTAACATTTAAAGGAAACTCAGTGATGAGTTGCAAATTGCAGCTGAAATGAGTCTTACATAGTTGATAGTTTAGTCATCAACCAGTTGTCTCTCTCACATAATTACTATGCATAGTGGAATAGAAACCTTCTCAATTTTTTTTCATCATACAAAATACATTAAAGCAAATCAATTGTTGAGTTTGGCCAGTGTTTAACAATTCACTATATTCGGCTCCAACACTTGAGCTGATTTTTGAGACGAAGAAAAGAGAAATATTAGTAGTTAAGAGAGGAACAGTGAGAAAGGAAGTGTACTTCACCTGAAGCTCGGAAGTTAGGCATGGTATACACAAGACAGTGAGAAGTGATAGAATCAATTACAAATTTGGTGTTAACTTGTGTTTGTACCACACACATGGTATCATATGTGATACCATCTTATTTAGATGCTGTGCCATTTTTAATGCCTTTGCTGAAAAATATTTTCACATCCAATAACCAAAGCCAAGCTTACTTGCTGTTTAAGGGAGTCAAAGTCTTCTTTAACATGCTCCCAAAGTGTGAAACTAATTTTTTTCATTCTCAGCATAAAAATAGATACATCTGCTCAGTAGTATTCATGAGCAAGTTGTAAGCAGTAAAAAAGAAATGCATTTTTATTTTGCAGTAAGGTCTTTACTCCATATTGTGTATCAGTTATGGAATTAAGTTTGATCATTAAAACTACCTCACAGACATTTGTATTAAATACAGTATTTTAATATTTATTATTTTGGTTCTTGAAGCAGCTAGTTTATTGGAGACATCCACTCTGGATTCACGGTTTCACAGTATTATTGGGCTACTATGAGCTGAAATAAGCACAAACAAAATCAGCAGTAATTGTCTGCTACAATATCAAACTTGCTGCAGTGTTTAAAGCTCCAATTGATCTCTAAAAAGCAGTGTGTTAGATTTTTATTTAACATAGCCAGGAACTCCCAAAGCCTTTGCCAGGATTGTAGAAGGGAACAACCCCTTGAGGTCTGGGCTGCCTGCAATCATGTAATTAGCTTAACTGAATACCAGAAGTTTTGAGATGAGGTTATTTATGAACTAATTGACGGCCTGCACTGTTTTACCATAGGAAAGAGAAAAAGATAACCTAACAGGAGAAAAAGCTACCCTTACAATGGAACTATTAGAGCAATGAAATTACTTGGTTTGCATATTTCCAGTCTTCTTGAATTTATGGTTCCCTTGCTGGGAGAAATTTAACCACTGTCTGCTGAGGAAATATTTGGGTTTTTTTAAATTCTTTCGTGTCAGCATCCAAGCTTCCCTCATAGTGCATTGCTTAACATGTCTGCATTCTGGTTTTTAAATATGATAAACAGCTTTTCACACCTATTTAAACAAATGTCCTGATCAAATTCTTTTCCCTTCTCAAATGGCTGTCAGTTTGATTTCAAAGTTTTTGTAATCAGGGTCAGTTCAGGATCCTAAATAGCTTTTAACTTTGCTCTTCCAAAGCTTCTTGTATTCTGATTTGTTGTCTATATGATAAGGGTAGTGACACATTATTTACTGTTAGGCCAGATCTGAAAATAAGCAAAGATCAAAAGAAAGGATCTTTGTATGTGGGTAAGTCTATGGTATTTATTAGCATTCATAATAATTTATAATAACAATTCTTTAAATGCGTTTAGAGTCTTGGGTGAAAACTAAAGTTTATTATTGATAGGTCTCATTTGCAGTTTTCAAACAAAGAAACAACAAAGCTCTTGTTTTCATATAGCTATTTTCAGTAACTTGGATATGGTATACATCCTTGCATACCTAACACCTGTTGTCTTCCAATTTCTTTGATTGTAAAGGTCATCATTAGCATAAATTGAACCATAAATAATAAGATTTAAAGCTGAGTAAGTAGAATCAGTTGACAGTTGAAGAGCTTAAAGTAGACTACTATAGCTTCTAGTAGCTGTGTTATAAGCAATACACAGGATTTCCTTTGTGCTGCTCCTCAGCCGAACCCAAACTGAACCCCTTTTTTGACGCAATCACTTGGTCAAAAATGAGCTGCTAAAATGAAAGTAATTTTTCAAAAGAGGACATGATTGCTGTGTGAGAAGCTTTGGTTAAGTAATCTGAAATATTTCAGTCAGACACGTTCTCAACACTCCTAGACTTATCAGATGATAAAAATAACTTTTCCAGATATTTCTCTTTGTGTCCATTTACTAAGGAGGTAAATGTTTACCTGTATTAGAAGAGAAATTGATTTCCTGTCAGTTTTTTGACATTCCCCTTCTTAGTCTTTCCCTCTGTCCCAAAGAAAGTACAGAGTTGCAGAGTTGTTTTTTGGTTTTGTTTTTTTAATTCAAACCCATGACTTTCACATATTTAAGCAATTGTTCATGCATTTTGGGACTCTCCCAGAACTTGTATGTAGTTACACACCCATTCACACAGCATAGGGGAGTAAGAGCATCCCTCTTTTATAGAGAAGACTTATGTTCCATTCTCTGAGGGTTTGAGGTCTTCTGTGCTGCTCCCTACTCATTTTCTCTGGCATTTCTCCAGTCTGTTCATTAATGGTAGTGAGATAGATATGTCAGTAGAAGAATATAGATGTTGGCAGGACAGAAGGGAATTATATAAATTAGAGCTATTTAATTCTCAGTGATCACAGAACCTTCTGAAGACACCAGTGATCTCCTCTGTGACTGCAGCTGTAGGTTCTCATAAGCTCTACCCCAGCTTTAATGGAAGTGAGGGAATTCCCTTTCCTGTCTCTCAGATGGATATAATGGCAACATCTCTGAGGAGCCTTCTGACTCATATGAACAAAACTAGGAGGGATGAAGATGGATTTATATGCATTGTCTCTTTATCTTGAAAATTTCTAGCTGCTGCTCCTTGTTGAAACACCTTACTACACTGAAATTAAATTATCTATTTAGTCAAAAAATATTTGGCAAGGATATTGACAGATTTTTGAAGAGAGCTGACACACATCAGTGCATGCTACAGTTAGTAAGTTTAGCAGCTGCTCTAGGGAAACTGAACAGCTAGAATTGGCACTGGGGATGATATAGGATTTTTTCAGCTCATACTGCAGAGGATTTTGAGCACTCCTTCTCTGTCGCCTCACAGTTTGCTCTCCCTAATAAAAAAGCTTTGATAAGTTTCCTTTGATACAAAGCTCTTTGTAAGGAGCAATCAATAAAACATGTTCAAAGCTGGTCGATAGGGTGAGGAGCATGGAAATTAGAGTAGGTTGATACACTGAAGGGGTGAGTGGAAGAAGGAATCGTAGTTATGGAACTAGACCTCTGAGTCTGATACAGCAGAAAATAGCAAGCCAGAAAGGTGTGCAAAAATGGTGTGATTATTTACATCAGAGCTCCAGGCTAGGAAGGTGACAGCAGCTGTGTTTTGAGTTGACTTGAAAACGGAACAATTTCTGTCAAGCAGACTAGAACTGAAAGGATCGGTGCCAAGATGGAAGATTATAATTGGGTTTATATGTTGCAACTGTATTAGTCAACAAGATGAAAACAACACCATGTTAAGAAGCCTGTGGACAGTGAGATGGATTTTTGTTTTCTCCCTTTTAAAATTGTATTTTCTACAATGTTTTCACTCTTTTCTTTATGGACTGTGTGACCTTTATAGGTTTTTACTCTTAATTATTTCCTTTTGTGTGGTTGCTTTTAATATGTAGTATAATATTCAGTCAATGTATAGTATAATGTATAGTATAATGTATAATAAATAGTAAATCTATTTCTTTATGTGTTTAGAAACAATGCACATTATTTATTTTCCAAACTACATAATAGTCTATGAGAATGAGGACCTACTACTGTGATTGCTGTTTTTCCTGCTCCATTAACCCACAAAAAGCTCAATTTCTAATGAAATCTAAATCCATTCCAAAGCCAATAATATCTAATATTAATTCATTTTGCAACACTCTTAAATAAAGATATGATATATAATCTTTGGTTCAGTAAATGCCTGATTTCTATGGAAGAATACTGCAAAAATCTTTCTGGGAAACTATTGGGAGGGATTGTTTGTGGAATTTTTTGATTAACTAGCCCTAATCAGTTCCATTAATCTTCATCTGTAGGTGGACAATTTCATAAAATAACATGACTGGCTTATTCTTTACTGTTCAAATTATTTATATTTTATTTCACTCTAGCCTTCTGTCAAATATTGTTTGGATTTTTAGAATTTATTTTGGTTCAAAATTCAGACATTTAACTTATGAAGTAATATTTTTGAAGAAGATGCATTCTCCTCTTGACAGTACTGCAGAGAAATAGGAACTCCTAGGCTAATGCTAACATGTGTCCTGAAATTATTTGTTTAATGAGTATAAAGACCTAAACAGACTTATTCTTTTATATGTTTTGAGTAAATCCTGGCTCAGTCAATTTTCTTCCGTGTGTAGAATTCAAATGTGAAGTTCATGAGATATTGTAGATATTGTGTGTGGAAATTGCAAATAAGAATTTTACACTAATATTTTTATTATCAGTATTGTCTGTAGGCAATCCAACGTACACATATTATTAATAGCTATCCTTTGCTCTCTTGGAAATGTGATAAAAGTTTGAGTGGCAGCAGCTTAAAGGGTGCATGTTAAGTGACATACATAATAAAGTCCAAGCACATTTTTTTATCAAATGCAAATTAAAATGGAAAGGGAAGTAATCTTAGAAGAACTTCTTTCTGATCTTATATCCACACTCTCTTTTAAGGTGAATTCACTCCTGTATTTACCTTAAAGGATACAGGATCCAAACTGCTTCCTTCTTAAAATTGATAAGATTCGCTTTGGCCAAATCAATGCTGATTTATTTTTTTTTTCTCTCAAAAGGGAAGCAAAGCCAGTTGGTTAGTATAAGACAAGTTAGGCTTACAAATGCTAGTCATATGATGCTTTTTTTGCTTCCCCATATGAAATTTCTACCACAGGGAATAAACGACTGACACATCACCCCCTGCCATCATAACAACTGTCACGCAACACCATTATTTTTCAAACATTAGTGGCATCCCTCCAACTGGCCATAAGGTTGCAGACACATATTTTAATCATTACTTTGCCCATTGCAGGAAGCTAAAGTCACACCATTTAATGTGTGCTTATGATAAATTTCTCTTTCTTTTATAATAAAATGGAAGTTAATGAAGCACAGCACAATTGTGGTGAATTAGACAGCAGTAGAACAAGGCAGAAGAATACCCACTTATTGACATTATCAAAGCCATCTTAATGCATCGACTTTTAAACCATTTCATATTCAATTATTAAAAAGGGACCATGGGAATATACTGTTGGCTTAATAAGAAAGAAGATTATAACAGTTCATTAGTTATTAATTAATTGACAATCTCACTGCTTAATGTCTTTACATTTTATAAGTACTTCTGTGCCCAGTGTCTTACTTCTATCCATTCTGGTTTACATCAACATGTAGAATATTACATTTTATTTCTTCTGTCCACACATAAATGGGAGGGTCAGCTGGTCATGTTTTATCAATTCGTATTGAGATATTTTACAACATAAATTATTTATGGAATTAGTAAACAATTTTTCTAGATGAAGTTAGCCGTAAGAGTAACATACATCTCTGATTTTTTACTATAGATTAAATTTAGGTGTTAATCCTGCCTTAAGCAAACCACAGGTTTCCTGAATAGCAACTTGCGGGGAAGGTCTGGGGGAAATGGACCCCACAAGAAAAACAAGCAGCTGTGACAAAAGTGCCCATAATAGAATTTGTTTGACAAGAATGATTCAGAGGCAAACCTGCTTATACTTCCATAAATCCTTCCTTTACTGTAATTTTTACTCACTGCAATTAGAAGTACATATTTTTGCTGCTGTTCCTATTCACAAGCAACATATTATTGCTCATATTTTATCTTTAAAAAAGGAAGCACGAATAGCATGCATATTCAGGAATGTAATGCCTTGCTTTCATGCATCCATTTCATTATCAGAACACCTACTGATTTTTTTTAAGGCAGATTTTTTTGGGGGGTGGGGAGGGTGCAAGAAAGACTACAGTGTGATCATGTATGTGTGATCATATAAACATCCTCAGAACAGTGTGACACAGCAGCAACTATGACTGTAGATGTACTTTTTTTTTTTTTTACTAGTAGATTTCTTGAAGATTTATTAATCCCATGGAAAGCTGTGAACAGAAGTAGAATTGTGCTGCACCAGGGTATATACTTGTTAGTTTTCATAGGTGGGGGTCCACCCTGGTGCCAGTATCTAGATGATTGAGAAGGAGGGAGAGAAGGAACTGTTTCAACTTGGGGCTACCAGTGATTCAATACATATAAAATAGTACTTTGCTTTTAAAAACCAGACAAACAGAAAACACAATATGTTGATGACTGTGGGTGTCTCTCACAAAATTATTGTAATGTGCTATCTGAATCATTGCTACCTTTCAGGACATAATTTGCCCTATGTATAAAAAAATAAATGTTGCATATCAAAAGCTTATTCCAAAAAATGTTTTCCTCATTACATTTTACTCCAGCTTATTTTACTAAAATTATTTATGGATGGTTGAAGAAAATATAGAGCACCTGAGAGGACAGGTCAAGCAATGATAAGTCTCCAGGATTGGTAACTTTACATGGTAGCTTAAACAAAGTTACAGGGTCTCTTCCAGCAGCTGAAGTAGATTGTCTGACCATGGTCACAGAGTGACTATTGTATTTCCCATTGCTGGAAAAGGCAGTCACTTTCTCACCTTCCCTCCTGGCCAAAGGGCCCTGCTGCTTCCTTTAGCTCACCCCTAAGAGACCTGAATTGATTCAATTAGGTATTTTGTCTGAAAATTAATCTAGCAACAAAAAGAGTTGGTATTTCTGCTAGGTTTCTGAGCTGAATATACCTACAAACATGTGAGATGCATAGAGAAAATGACAGGAAGAAATGTTTCCATGACAGGGGGTAAAAAATATCACATGATCCTCCAACTCTATGACCCCAAAAAATAAAATAAAAAAAGTACTAAAAATATTGGGGTTTTTAACATAGTGCATGCATACACACAAAAAGACAGGAAGTCCTGCCTAACATGATATTAAAATGCATCCAGAATAAGAGATAATTTAAGAGGGGAAGGAGGAGAAAGGAGAATCAAAGAGTGTAAAAAGGTTAGCAATTATGCTAAGGAGGGTTATTTCCGTAGAATTACTTCTCTACTCATTTGTGAGTAGAAAGTTTCTCTAGGAGTCAGTTCCAAACAAGAATCTAATCTTAGGCATTTTGATTCACCTCAGAGGAATCTGACCTCTTCCTGTACTATAAATGTTGAAGAGACTGAGACCAACCTTAGGCTAATGTTAGCCTTTGTGTTTGCCTTCCAGTGGCTTCAACAATGTGCAAATCAAATTCTAATGAGAAATACTAAGAATTAAACTAATCTGGTTCAAAATTCAGCTTTGGTAATTTTAGGTGGATTCCAGATTTCAGAAAATCATTCAGAAACCTGATAATGTGGAAAATACTTGTACATGGTAGAAGAAACTTATATCCATTAGCATTGATTTCCTTTCCTCCCAGTATACACAAATTTCCCTGGAGAATAATTCGGGAGTGGTTATAAGGAGCCAAAAAAGTTATCAGCAACTGAAAAACCAAAACGGAAATTTCAGCCAGTAAACACAAAAGTGTCTGAAATTACATCTGTTCCAGGGCTGTATTTGACCTAAAACATCCTAAATTCTGGGAGTGCTTTTTTTCCATTCTATATTCCAGTTTCCTGAGATTTTACTGTTATTCTCACATGAGGTTATGTGGATCACTAATCTAACTCCTGTACATTGATATAACTCCTGTGTCTCTTTTTCCTTTACTGACTTTCCTTTACTCCTTTACCTGCATTTCGATACCTCAGGCCTTGGTGCTGTGATATGTCTCCTGATAATCCATTGAATATGTTTGTATAACAATACAGCATTGTACAGTTTTACCAAAAATGAAGCAGCTTGTGTACAAACTGTATCAAAAAATAAATTCAGAATTGAGATAACAGTTCTCTCTGCACATTTCGAAAATTTGAAAGATTTCATGATAGAGTTTGTATCTGTGTGAGTTTTGAACATTCTGCCTCAAAAAGTGAGTATGCAGATCTTTCTAGCTCAAAATAAATATCATACTTTATGATTTGTAACCTGTAAGCATCTCAGAATTCCTAGCATCAGTAGTGGTTTGATTATTAACTCTGAATTTAGGGGTTTTTATTTAGGAATCTCTACTGTACAACTGTATTTGGTAACTATGATGAAACAAAAAATTTCAACACATGTAAAATAAATAAATTAATACATAATTCTAAAGCTAGAACTCGAGAATGAAACATTCAAAAATACATTTTCTAATCAAGTTTCAGGATTAGTTTATATGCTGCCATATTTTAAATGTTTTCTAGAGGACTTTGGCAGACAAGGGAAAAAATTCATTATTATATCTGACAATATAGAAATGAGAATAAGACAAAACAGAAAACAAAATGTTAAATTTATATTTGAAGATAAGGCTAAGGGGTTTTTTCCTCTTCCATTATTATGTTTCTACAGAAATAAAAATGACAATAATGTGTTTTTCCATGGTTGAGAAATCTGTAGCTTATAGTGTGTCAACTCAGATTCAGCGCTCCCTATTTTTGTTTTTGGTAACAGCCTGCTCATGAGGAAGAGATAGTACGTTTTTTGCATTCTCAAAAGAAGAATGGTTAGCTGGGATTTGTCTCTTTTACATGCTTTATAACACATGCTCTATATTAAAATTTTAATGATGATCTTTTAATACCTGCATTGCTTTATCATTGCATGTCCAAATTCTCAAGTAACTCCTTGCTTTTGCAAACACATACACATATAAACACAAGTTTGCACTTGTGAGTAGTTCCCTGCCTCTTGACTTCACTCAGCTGTCTGAGTAGTTCTGTGTATATAAACAAATTTTTGCAAATTAGAGCTGTGGAAATGTAACCAGAGTTAGATGTGAATAAAAAAAAAATAGGGTTTTTGCCTAAGTAGTACTTTCCTTGCACATAGGACAAGAGGGAATGGCTGTAAACAATAGGAGAGTAGGTTTAGATTGGATATTAGAAATAAATTCTTTACTGTGAGAGTGCTGAAGCATTGGAACAAGTTGCCCAGAAAAGCTGGAAGTGTTCAAGGCCAGGCTGGATTGAGTTTTGAGCAACTTGGCCTAGTACAAGGTATCCATCCCTGCCTAGGGCAAGGAGGTTGGAACCAGAGAGTCTTTAAGGACCCTTCCAGGCCAAATAATTCTATGGTTTTGACAAAAGCTATTTTGTAGCCATTGAAAATTTTTTAACTTTCTCTAGTTTGGCCTTTTTTCGGTTGGAAAAAAGTAATCAAGGTTCGATTCGCCAACAGAAAACTCCTGTATTTATGTTTACATTAAAATTTATGTCCTGAACAATCAATATTTTTGAACTTCTCATTCCATTTTTATTTAAAACCTCAAAATATGTAGTTTATTTCTAAAAAATCTATCTAATTCTTTTTTTGATATGAACTTTTTCAGACATAAGTAACTTTTCAGCCAAAATATTTTTCATTGTGTCTGAATATTTGATCCTTTCTTAATGAGAGCCAAAGCTTCTAATGGAAGCTGGCATTGTTCTATTAACTGGCTTTATTCCGCTGTATCAGATAAAGATCAAAAAATCTTATATGGCCCTGGCAACAATTTAATTCTTTCCATGGTATGATTAAAAAAAAAAATAATAAAGAATGACTTCAATAGCCTTTTAATTTTTTAGAAATTTTAACATTTTTTAAGAAATCATGAAGTAAGAGAACAGGATAGTGGAGGTTTTTTCTGGACTGTTATAGAACAAGCCTCTCCCTGCAATAATTCTTACAGAGAACTTCATACTGTAACTTGTAGCTTGACCACAATTCTAAGTGCTGTTTATTTAGTATCTTTAGTTTTCCTTGCATTTCCTTTCTTTACAAAGAGTCTTCTATAAATAGAAACCAACCTGTTTCCTTGGCTTAGTGTCAGGAAAGTGATGAATCATTTCATATAGTGATGTGCTCAAGATGGTATGAATATTTAAAATGTAGATATACAGTCCAACTCTAAATAGACTATCTATGTCTGGAATTCCAAAAGTGGATAGAGATTTTTGAGCTTTTACAAAAGTATAAGTGAAAATACATAAGCTGTGAAAGAACAGAGCTAAATTCTTCCTGCCCCTTCCTGTACACTGATCCTTCTTGTCTTAACACAAGCTTTTGTCAGAACTTTGTTGTAAATTTTAAATAATAATTTACTTTTATTTGTCAGAAAAATACTAAATAATAATAGTCTATGAAAATGAGTTCACACATCACTGTGTGAGTAAACTTCATTGTCAAAATTTTTTTTTTGTTTTTTTCCAGGTTTATGTTCACTTTTGTTTAAATTAATTTCTGTGATTTCATTGTGTTTGCCTTCACTTAGTGCATTGCCTTTCACAAAATTAACATGTCTAATTGCATAAATATTTTTTCCTGGATGATCTTCTATCTAACTCAATTGAATGGGATCACTTATTTTTTAAAATATTGTGGAGTCAGTCTTGGGTCTCCTCATAATAGAAACATGCAAGTCTGATTAAAATAATATCTTAGAGGAAAGAAAATACTTTCTAGACAAACAGAAGCACTGAAGTGTCTTTTTTCTTATTTTGTTTTATATCTTTAGTATTGTCTCTCAATTCAAAAGCACATTTTGAGTGAAACTGCCAATGCAGAAATGCCTTTCTAATTTCCCTGAATACCTCATGAGCATGAGCAGTAGATGGGATCTGATTTTATTCCATTTCTGTTTACAGCCAACAATTGGAGAGACTGTTCAGATTTCCATTTTCTTTGTTTAAATCAGGGATTAATCCGAAATTTGGAGTGACATCATATCCCAAGGTTTTGATCAACTTAACATGGTAATACAAAAAGGTCTGTGTAACCATGGAAAAGGGAAAAACTTGGGCTCTGTAGCATTCAGCGCTTCCTTTTCTGTTTCTGGGTCATAGTTCATCCCAAAAATTCTCGACTAATCAATTAGCCTTAGCAGTATCTCCCAGAAGATGCTTTAATAGAAAGGATCATGTAACTTTGCTGTTGTTGCACTCTGTCAAGGCTGTGAGCCTGTGAGATTACATCCAGCACAGTGAGGAATGCGACAGCGACAGCGTGGCATGAGAAGAATGTGGCACATTACCCATGTGTGATAACCCAGCCCAGCCTAGCCCCTGCCTGATGAACACATGGCTGGCCTGTTTACAAGATGAACCTAAATAAGCTGCAGCATCTTTGTTTACTTGGCTATTATTCACACCATATCACTGCATATCATACCATTCCCCATTTCAGACCACTGAGAATGAACATATTTATTTGTGTATAACAGAAAAGAATTGTGCGAAAGTTAACAAATGATCCTGAATGAAAAGGGATATTTAAATCCTGTAGACCTATTTTTCGATCTGGTAATGTATTTCTGAGGTTTGGATAGAGGATCTTCCAGTAGTGACTTGAAGAACTGTTTCTTGTGGCAATGAATTTAGGTAAACATCACATAATGAGCATAAGCATTGGATTATAGTTAAGAACATAGTCAACTATATTTCTTAAGCTAGGATGGATTTAAGTACATTAACTGGTTTCCTGAAGTTGGAGACTCATCTAAAATTAGGTTTGCTTTCTATTTTGATCCCTGGTCCTTAATTTGGATATAAATATTAAAGTAATCATGACAATGTTATCTCTTATTTAGCACAAAATCACTCTCTTATCATTCCAATTGACTTCACACTGGAAAATTACAATGATGTCTCTTAGTGATGAATTGTTTCAGATTTAATTGATTTAACTGTTGTCTGATGAAAAGCTTGTTATCAAACTTAGTGCTTAGCTGCATTTTGTGGACTGAAGACTGTGAAATTTTGTAAACAGGAATGAACAGCACTTGCCTAGTTGTCTGTGAACATTCAAGAGTTCAAAGTTTTGTATTACTTTGGATATTATCCAATACCAAGTGTTAGTGAGTCTTTTTAGAATGAGAAATGGAACTGTAGTTTTGCAAAGCAGAAAGGAGTTCCAGTTAACCTTCAGCTAGATTAGCAGCTTGAGAATGGATGGAAAAGTCCAAAAAGGTACCTTTTTGATGCTTGGCTGGTTGTTCTGCAGTGACTAAAGCCTATCAATTCCTACCTTTTCTTCTGGATGAAGTGGCAGAGATGAAGACATGAGAAATGGGAAGGTAAACTACTTGTGAGTATATTCCAGCAAGAAGACACGGAATTTTTTTTTTTCCCTGATAATTTTTGGCTTGTCTTGCTTACCTGCTTCTACATTTCTTCAGTCTTTTTGTGGAAAGGTTCAGAGAGTAATTTTTTATAACTGTATATGTACCTTGTACATGTACCTTTACAATTCTTCCAGTGGACAGGATTCATTCTGGAAACCAAATCATTGTTGTCAGAAACCAATGCATTAGAAGTCTGAAACATAAACCATTAGAAAGGTAATTCATATCTGCCCATACTAAGCTTATTTGCTTAAGTGAGCCCCTTTGTTTCCCAAAAGAAATAAACAGAGAGTGGTTAGTAATGGCAGAAGGTCACTGCAAGAAACAAAAGAGATTTATCTACTGACAACATAATAATCATCTTAATTAACTGAAATGTATATCAGTTGTGTTTAAATTAAATCTGATTTTTTATCCTCTTAAATGTACATAATCTTCATGCTTCCTGAAAACTTCCAGAAGACCTGTCACACAGCATTTCCTTCCAATCTTCTTTCTATGTTTTCATTTTACTGTTATTTGTGAGGAAGGAAGAACTGTTTGTCCTTATTACTTGCATTTCTTGTTTCATGTGTGATTTCAGTTCTTGGAAAGGCTAAATGCTGCTTACCATGGAAAGGAGATAAGTGTAAAGTATCATGCACCTTTAGCTTTCTACATGGGTGTTAGAACTTTCTAATTTTGCAGCTTCCAGTACAGTTCCAGACTATTTGAATACAGCTATAAATTACAATTAATTGGAGAAAATTCCAGGGTAATGTTGTACTGTGGACAAGTGGACAAAACACCAGAAAAAAATTGCACACTTTGACTTCCAACTCTCATGTGTTAGGGTGAAAATCAGTTAATGTGTGTCAACTCACCATGCTATCTTCACTTCTTCTCTTGTCTTCATACAACTTAAGTCTAAACGTTACCTGGTAATATTGTTGAAATATACTCTTTCTTCATCCAGAGGCTGATTTAACTTTTAGTACAGGCCAATGATTTCATCATGTGGGTGACTGTAGTTGTGAAATAAGCTTAGATGGTCTTTGTCTTATAGCTTTTGGAAAACTTCAGGGTTAGTGGAGCAGTCGTACTACTGACTCAATTTATGTGTTTCATTAACCTCCTGAGCTTATGTGGAAAGAGAAAAATACCTAAAGATTTTTTTTTTCTCTGACTGAGTTTAGAGAAGATCCTGTGCCTTAGGCTTCTTGTTTGAAGGGATTTTTCTACATCTTATTTATTTCCATGCTATTGCCAACAATCCTAGAGGTTTTATATATATGTAAAAGTCTGGTACTTATATCACCAAGAACTGTAAAAGTTAATGTGTATCAAGATCTATAGCTCAACGTATCAGTTTCTAAATAGCAAAGATGAAAATTTTTACAGTTGACTGACACCATGCACTGTAGCCATGCCCACTTACCTTATATATTAGTAGTTTGTTGTAGCATATTTCAAACTATATTTCTGTGTTAGTGTGGCTTACTGAAAAACTTATGTACATGCTAGTTGAGACATAAATAGGAATTCACTACTAGAGCTAGCAAACCATAAAGTAAATGTCCACTGACATAAATATCCAGGTATACCAGATACACATCTGAAAGACAGGAAAAAGGAGAGGTTATTGTGGGCTCTTATTTATAAATGAAGCCTGTGAGTGATAGTCAGGATATTAATCAGAAAAAGTCCCTGGTGGATTCAGGGTTCTACTGAAGCCCATGAGAGCCCATGTTAGAAATCAGGAAAGCTGCCAATGTTCACTGATACCCAGGGCCTTTCATACCTGGGTTTATGTTTGGATTTTCATATCTTTGTATTTGATCAGTTGTTTGCAGCCAACAAAGTCTGTTTATTTGCTCAAATCCCTTTTGAAAACAATCATGGGATTCAAAAATATGGAAATTATGAAATAATATGTTAAAAATAAAACATTCACAAAACATAAACATCAGAAAAAAACCCCAAAACTTTTTAGCATCTTAGAGGATATGCTATAATGATGAAATTAGAAGTTATTGAGATGTAATGGTACAAAATCCAAACATTGTGTGGCAGTTACACTCCACTTAATGCAACCTGTGATCTACAAATTTAGAAGAAGTGAGATTTCATTCCTAGCATACGTGCTAAATTCAATGACATTTAAGAGCCGTGCTGACAGTATGTTTTTCATTCATCACTCACAGAGAAACATGTATTTCACCAATTTAATTGTTCAGCTTGGAGCAATGGTGTGTACCAAACTATAAAACCCCCAAACCTCTAATTCTTTGTGCACTGGCAATTTTAAGATTTAAATAACACTTATTTCCTGCTAGGTCAATAAACCTGGAGTGAATATTGCTCTTAAATGCCAATTTATAAATTTTTCTGTAGAGTCTATGTAATATTTCCAAACATTCCAAGTATGTTTTCCTAGGTGCTTTTAAGATGATAAGATGATGTTTTGTGATTGTTTCAGAAACTTATGAACTCATTTGTCTTTGGGAAAAGCACTTTTTCTTTTGTAAATAAATGGATTTGGTCAGATTTTCAGCTCATATAAGTGCTTGTCACTCCAAAAAATTATCTAAGGGTAGTTGTACTTAAATTTTATGGAAAAGTAATCTAAAATTTTGTTCTAATGTTTTTGAGATAACACCCATTAGGGACAGATCAGTGTGCTGATTACAGACACTTCAACACACAGCCCCACACCCTTGGTGATACAGTTCAAGAGGGATCTCTTTGTCACCAGAAGCGCGCTAAAATGCAACAGTTCAATACACACCCATCTTTACTTAAAGCTTTTTAATTAAATGTCAGTCAATTACACAGTTATAATCCATACCTTATTACAAAGTACCATATAGTTGCATTTTAAATAGCAGATTTTCTTAACTTAAAACATTTTCCTTTGTAGAAATCATTGCAACTAAGGAATCAACTGTGATTATGGTAAAAGCCACAAAGCATTTATTAGTTTATGTGACTGTTTCATGCTAATTAAAAAAACAAGCAAAGAAACAAAAAACCGCCATTCTCCTATCTGATTTTCTATTTAACCAACATTTCCCAACATTAAATACTTTTCCAGGGTAAAGTATTTCTCACCTATCTTGTTACCTATCATATGATTCCGAAAATTAGACTCACAACAGCTCAGCAATCTCATTTACTCTTAACCTCACCCCTTCCACCATGATCCATGTCCTATTTTCTTCTTTGTAGCTGCTTTTTATAGTGACTATGAGGATATTAATTTGAAGTGAGTTTTCAGCTTTGTTCTGAAAGCTGAGAAAATTGTGGTCAATCTAATGTCCTCTGACAGGGAATCTGAAATCTTTTGGTCTGTTTATTGAATTAGCCTATCTTCTGCTCCCATGAGCTTTGTTTTTCAGATTGATAGATTCATGATTAATACAAAAGAGAACAACTGAGGATGGCAGTCTCCTCATGTATAAATATATTCTGCAGCACATGGGGAAAAACATTTCTTATAGGACTTTCACAGACAGAGACCACATCTTTGGCCTCACAATTTTAAAGGATAACAACAGTCAGTGTTTGTTGTACTTCCGCTGAAGTAATCTAAATTTCAGTAATTCATTCAGGCAGTTTTCAATGAAAAAGCCAGGACCTAATCATAAGACAATAGTCTCAGGTACAGCTTTGTAGTCAACCTTAGGTGGAAAAAGGCCTTTTACAAAATTTTTAACTATTCAATCATTCTATGAAAGCAGTTCACTTGGATAGCTTGGTATTCAATCATTCTATGATTGAATGCCAAGCTATCCAAGTGAACTGCTTTGGTCCTCTAGCTAACGTGAGAATCCATCAGTATAAGGTGATAATGTTGGAAGATGATAGTTTTAGCAAAATTTAACTCAATAGTCTCTTCTTGTCATTTTCCATCTTGATAGAATGTGAATTTGAAGAACTTCTGTATTTTAAGAGTGGATTCGTGTGAGACACTGGGACAGGAGAAAGCTGAGAACGTTTTTGAGATGAATAACAACATGATGGAATTATTGACACTTCAGAGATTTTGGACTATCAAAGTTATTCCCCAATGAAAATAATCCTGCCAATAGAGGTATTAATATTATATTAATATTATATAAAAGATGTTTCTCAAAATAATTTTTGAGAAAATCCTCAGAACATTTAAAAATAAAGAAAAATATAAATACAGTATGCATTCCTTAGATTTTCCTTGTATTCATGTAAGAAGTGGGGCATTATGGTTCTCTTAGAAAATCAAATACAAAATTCTATTGATTTCTTTTACTATTGAATAGACATTATGAAGCATTAGGGAACTGATGTCCACATCACATTTTTAATCTTTTATATAGAATATTTGAGATGTGTGTACAACATCCCAGTATTCGTTCGCAGTAGACAATTTAAACTATTTCAGGGAACATATGTATTATATATGAAATAATTTAAGTTCCAGCTGAATAAACACTCACATTTGCCATCAGTTTCAAAGGTCTACAAGTAGACTTTGTGCACAATTTAAAATGAAAAATGTGTGTTACATGCATCTGACCTTTTTCATTTAAAATGCTATTCTGCCTAATCTAAATTATATATGGTTTGGATCTTTCTGTATTAAATAATTGTAGGTGGAAGGATGAAGATTCATACATATTATTTCTCTACAATACATATTTGTTGGCATTCAAGCAGGTTTTATTATCAATACTTATTGTACTAAGTGTGACATTGTGTCAGGAGCCCTGAAGTATTTCAGCATATATGGCTAGTAAAGTTGTGTTTAATGCCCATTAACACTTTTCAAGGAGAAGTGAGATAATGTGATACATCGATGTTCTAGGGAAGGAATACAGAGTTTAATATCAGGGTATTGGTTGGGGGGGATTGGCTTACAGTTTTCTGGGGTTTGGGGGGCCTTTTGGAGGGGTATAAGTTTCTTTGAGATAAAATCCAATTATATTAATTTAAAAATAATTTTATTAGCATGTTTTTATCAACTATGGCTCAAATGTGATCTTTAGTTATTTAAATTGAAAAGTTAAGCTGCTAAATGAAAGTGCATTCACTTGCTGCAAGTCCTCATTTAGAAACAAAACAGTCTGAATTAAAACCATATAAGTAAGAAATGGTTGTCTGACGTAGGAAGCTGTTAAAATGTATTTCTGGAAGATATTGCTGATGATGCTGAAGTCAATAGAATGATTTTTTTCTTTGTTAAAGCAATGTGATTTCCTTCAAAGTAAGCTTCATGGCACTATTCCTTCTGAAAGTAAAGTGGCAGATTTTAGAACCATACTTGCAAAGGGAAGAACGATTGCATTCTGATTTGCATTAATGTAAAAAAGATCACTACATGAAGAAGAAGTTAATCCCACTCCTGTTAACACATCACCCATGAAAATGAAATCATGGCATTTGATCTTGCTCTCAGTGAATTCAGTGAATTGAGTTTAGCAGGAAGTCAACCTCATCGCAGCTGAGTCCAGCACTGGCCCTGCTACTCTAATTAGACTCCCACAATATTAGTTTCTTTTTACCCCTCATCTTTTTACTTCATTTCCCTTGACTGGAGCGCAATTTCACCAAAATGTAGTAGACTAATCATTAACTGGCAGCAGCACAGAGACTGAAACTTTAAATTGACGATCACAGCAGTAGAATACCAGAAATTTATAGAAGCATAACCATTTCTTCTGCTGGGTGTGTGATAATTGTTTTTCTGCTCATTTACATCCAAAAGTAATTAAGCTCTACAACAATGTACTGTAGTGTTGGTGCAAAGTCTGCTGTTTGGAGGTTATGCAGAGATTCCTTGAAAACATCACAGTGGGAACTGTTGTTCATTTGCATTGTCACTTCCGAAAAATTTGCAGAAACATACCCTTGAAAGAATTAGGTCACACAAAATGTGGCCTAAGGGCTTCTCCTTTCTGTTTTCTCCAGTAGAGTTCTGCAGCTGATGCAATAAAAACCGTTCTACATCAATAATTTTTTTGAGTTTATGTTTCCTGAAAAATTTATTTGACTTATGGCAATAAACCAACTTTATCATTCAGTGGGAAAATTTCCTTGTCTTTCCTTCCAGACCTGATTTCTTGATACAAATGCAGTGGTGTTACAGTGCATGTAAAGTTGTGTAATAGAAGTTGGCAACACTAATATCTTCTGAACCTTCTTCAAACAATTGTAGTTAAAACCATGCATTAAAAATGCATGTCAGAGTAATGTAAGAAAATGATTACAGGAAGCTTTCCCCTGGATATGAAAACTTACATATAAACAAATACAACTTCAAAGTTGAGAAATTTTCTTTCTCATGACATTTTTTACCAAAGTCTCACAGTGTTTCGCAGTCATGTGTGCCTTTTGCTTTTAGAGGGGTAATGGATAGCTGTTGTTTTGGGTGCTATTGATAACATGAAAATAGGTACAAGACAACAACATAACTAGTACTTTCCTTATTGAAAATAAGCTAATTAATCACTGTAGTAGGCAGAGAAAAGCTAACTCTCATTTACTATTCTGAAACATTGATTTACATGGTAAGGCATGACTATAGCTGGCAGCAGTATTATACTCTTCATTTCTTAATATTTTGTATATGGTTGCTTCTCTAGTTAGGAAATGCTTTGATATAAATAAACACACTTTACTCCTGGTTTTGCAATCACTTACACATTTTCATAACAGTTTCCAGAGTCAGGCCTATATCTGCTTATGATACCAAAACCAGCATTTTATGTACCATGAGCTTTATTCTTATTGAGAAAATTTGCATGAATTTTGTTGAATTCCACTTTCCAAAGCTTCTCATACATGTACTTAAATATTTTCTTTATTTTTCTATATTTTCTTCCCTTTTTTTGATTTCATATATTTTGGGAGTTGTTTATTTTATTTAACATCTCACCTAAGCTTACAATAGTATAGCTTATTCTAACATCTCATTTATGCTTGTTCTCTTTGTTTTATGGTTATAGAAGTATTTTCCTGAATATTCAGGATCTCATGTAAGTACAACACAGAAAGACTATCTTTATATAATTTGTATAAATTGTGCAGTACAATAATATCTTCAACTGTTATTAAAATATAAATAAACAGACAAGGAATAAGCTTTGGATCATTTATTATATCTGTAAAAACATAAACAGCCATAAATAAATGAAGATAGATTCAGAATAACCATCTGTTAGGAAGTTAGTTCAAGTCAAAACACTTAAAAATTGGCACTGTAGACTGTATTCATGTAAATATGTATTTAGACATTTAAATATCTAGCTTCATGTACAGATGTTCTGATTCACCAAAGCCTTCATTTGGGAACCACTAAGGGCTCAGGATGCACCCACTCAGGTAGCTGCTGAAAATTGGATTCAGGTGGTAAACTGAACGCTTTAAACTTTGTGTTTCTCTGAAATATTGGCATAAGTTCATAGTCTAACAATAGGCCTGTCTCCACAGCTGCTTCCTTGCCAAATGATAAGCATAGAGGTCACAAAAGCCTTTCTCTGTGAGTAAATAATTTGATAATTAGGTAAAATCTCCCTGATCATGACAGATGCAGATTCAAAACCACATGGGCTGGGCTTGTTCTCTGCTTCCTGGGAGGGTGCTTCATCATTAGGTTTTCAAACTACAAAAACTAAGGCATTTCTACCCTTGCTCTTTTTTTTTTTTTCTTTCTTCTCCCTGCCTTCTAAAAAACACCAGGCTTAATGGGCCGTAAGGTTATTCTTTTCTGTAAATCTTTCCCACCCACTCCTTCAACTCAAATAACTTTTAAACTCATTGTCCAAATTCAGTCATAATGAAAAAGGGACAGAGCTTCTGGAAAAATAAGCATCTGGGTAGGAGGGAGGGATCCAAATTCATGTCCTGGTGAGAGAACTGTCAGTAGAGTATGCGAGAGATACAAGGTGTCAAAACATGCCTCGGCTCATAGCCTCCATTAGCTGGTAGAGCTCGTGGGAAACAAATTGTCAGTGTAGAGAGGTGTAGTGCCAAATCAGCACCATCCATGGGAAACAGCCATCACCACAGTTTTGTGACTCAACTTGCTTTTAAAGAAATCATTCAGTCTCACCCAGAAGGAATGGCAATAGCTATCTACTATCAGGAAAGCTCCTGGGCTGTAGCTCCAGACAAATGCAAATATTTAAGTCTCAGAGAAAAATTCTTCTGCTTCCTGTTCCCCACTGGCTACCTCTGTGAGACTCACTGATCAGTGCTTCACTCACTTCAACACTGCTCTTGGGAATCCAGCTCCTACTATATGCTGAGAGGTATATTTAATGCAGCCCTACCGAGTCTCCTGCAGAGCCCACAGATATTAAAGTGCTGCAATTCCTGATATGGTCTAAATTTCTGTTCTGGCTGTAAAAGATTTATACCACATTGTTGTCTCCTGCCCTCTGTCTCTAATTCTGCCTGTTTTCACAGTTGTCTTCTGCATATGTGTGAAGTTAAGTCAGTCTGTTAGCTGAAAATTGTGAGTGGTATTATTGTTCCTTTCCTATAAAATCAAGTTCTTATCTTCTCGTGCCATTTCCCCTACAGAACTAGAACCATAACCTCAGTTTAAGCCATTCTGAGCTGCTAGATAGAGATAGATGACAGGGGCAAGAATATGTAAATAAATTAATATTAGCCTGACTTCTTCAATGTCTTCTCAGGAATCAGTGACAGTGGTTATAATCTGTGCCAGACAACTATCAGCAGTTTCAGGAACTGTTGAGGCAGATGGCTGAGGCACTAGATCTGATAACAAGCATGCCTGAACTTACTGACTTTTCTGCATTTTTTGATATTAGGGAGAGAGGAAAGCTTATGACTCTGTAAAATGAGGATATTACAAAACTAGCAAGAGATTAGAGATTTCTGGATTACCTTCTTTTTTTTTTTTTTTTTTTTTTTTTTTATCCATACAAGTAAAGGAAAAGACAATAGAAGAGGAGAGGTCTCAAGCAATGGGACACTTTTGGCACCTCTCTTCTCACAGACTGGTAAAAGCTTCAGTTCACCTCCTCAATTTATAAAGTCAACTCCTTAGCTGATACACACATTCCTGTAAGAACCCTATGCTTGCATTAATACAGTTGACATTCCATTCTAATCATTTCCCAAGCAGACTTGGTAGCAAGTAAGTAGGTGAGATTCTTATTCATAACTTTAAAGCAAAGATACTGGGTTCTAGCAACAGATGTGCAGATAAGCTCATCTACCCTTTCACCATGTTTTACTACAGAATTACAGCAGAAAGTCAACAGGCTCAGATATAATATGTTAATTGGCATCCCATGGGATATGGTAAGTTACACTGTGGAATAATTATGCTAAACCATAATGCATATATTCTTATAAGTTAGAACCTTTATGAAGCATACTTTGGAAAATTAACTAGCCAAAGGAATGTCCTTGGCTTCCCTTCCTCCACTTTCAGCCTTTGTTTGTCTTCTACTTCTCCCGTGTCCACATTCTTCTCCCTGGGACAAGCAATGTCTATTTTACTTATCAGTCAAGCACCCAATAAACTTTGGATGTGTTAGGACACGTGATTCAGAAGGACTTTTCCAGATACCACCATCCAGTGATGATATTTCTTGGTGACTCATGAATTTTCTTCACATTTTATTGAGATTAATGTATGTTATTCTTTTCCCTTAAAATATCATCATCATCATTTCCTTCAAAATCATCATTGTGCACTAGCTTCTGTTGTCCAAAAATGCTCAGTGATATTTTTCTGATGCAGAATTTTCTCTTAATTTTGAGGTAATGCTTCCATGAGTACCAATTCAGCACTGCATCTGCAGAGTTGGGTCAGAAACCTGTAAATGCACTGCAGCCATGAGCATTAGAGAACACAGGAGATGAAACAGACATCTGTAGTCTGCTGGAGAGAAGCAATAAGGGAATTTTGTGAGATGTTACTTCTTCCTTTCCTCTGGAGGCTGATCCTATCCAATGAGCAATAAGCATTCCAGGAAAACTTCAAGAGAATATTACTTTTGAAATATGTCCCGCTTAGATATTACTCACGCTGACTTCCAGGTTATCTTTGCAAGGTGTCCCAAATTTATCTAAAACTCCCCTCGTGACTTTCCTTCATAGCAATGGACATTTCATTGTTATTAATGTAAAGCTGATTACAATGTGTGCATGTACTCCTCAGATCACCCAAATGTGAAAACACATATTTAAATTTCCAGGGAAGAATTTTCTTGACAGCTTTTTAATTTTGCTCTTCATTATAATACATGAAAATGCAAACTTCAAATATTCAAACACATTGTGCTCTGCTGTAGAACTGTTTTCTTGACTGTTAAAAAGCTCTAGGCTGGCCTGAGCTGACCAAGAGCATTCAGCCATATCACTTGCCTCTTCTATTGTCTCTTCCTCGCTGACCTGACATGCATGTGTGTGTGTGTGTATGAGCTGCTTTCCTTCAGAGGCTGAGCAGCTGTAGGCTTGTCAGGTACCAGGCCTGTAAGGATGTAAGGATGTACCAGGACTGTAAGATGAGTGAATGAAGAATAGGGAATTAAGATTGTGGTTACAAAATGTAGCATGCTTTAGCAATGTTAGAGGACAAAAATGGTCATATTTGCCAGGATTGGCTGGAGAACGTTAAAAGACAAATACTCTAGTCTCATACTTTAAAGTGCTGGCACGGCAGCAAATCAGGATAGAAAACACTCAAATGACCACTGCAGAGGAGATGAAATTACTGTAACCACTTCACTACCATAAGCCTGTAGATACAGATATATGATACATGCAGCAGTTTCAGACAAGCAACTACAAATTCACCTGAGAAGAAAAGATATTTTCCTTTTTTAAGTATGATTGTTCAGGTTCACTGCTTTTGTAATGAAGTGGAAGGATATTAAGAGAAGTATTACTAAGTGAACCAGAAGTGCTGCATTGTTAGCAATTGGAGGTTGTCTCTGTTATGACATTATACAGGTGTTAACTAGGTTTCAACTCAGTGCTCAGCATATCTTGTATCCTCTTTGTACACAGAAAAGCCATTTTTACTCCCATGTGTAGTTCCAGAATACATCTTGAAAGGTCTTTTTTTTAAACAGCTTTATGGCATTATATGCTTCTGGATGATTGGAATTCTTCAGGTGTAAGCAATGCAAGTAAGAGCAGCAGTTTTTCCCTATAGTCATACATACCAATAGTAAAATTATGTCATGAACACTGGAAATCAGAAAAATATATATACTTCATTCTTACTCCTATAGCTAGGACCTTTGATTGCTTTTTATTTTTATCAGAAAAATGCTATCTGGAATGGGAAAAATAATCTTTCATTAATAATTTTTACTGAAATATCTCCATTTTCTTAAAACTATGATGAAAAGCAATGAAGTGTAATAAAATAAATATATGGGATATTTAAAAAATATTTTTCTTTGAAAATATTGTAATATATACCAATACTAATTTGACCTTAAAAAACTGCTAGTTGTTTCCCATCCTATTGTTTTTATACATGCTTTCTGTATGCAATTACTTCTGTGTTACAAACGGTTGTATTTAGGCCGCACTAAAATGCTTGTGTTTTAATAACACTGTGATCCCTTTGTGAAAACATTAGGAGTACGTTTTAATAAACACAGCATAGAGTCTGTGATATCTTTAATGGCACAGTAAATAATGATTTTATATGAGATAGTAAAGAAAGTAATCGTATAAACATTGCATAAGTGGCAAAACAGAAGGTTTTGCTGTGTATTGCAAGAGTGTGTCAGTCTACTAAATCTTAATAAGTAGTCTAAGTCATGTAAATGTCAGTCACCTAGTACTGGTGTAATTTAGACAGGAAGAAGATTGTATGTTTTCCAGTTAAGAGTCGCTAATGAAATAGTTCTTATTCAGTTGTCCTTTTCCCCACTTAATTCAGATTCCTAAAGCTGAAAAAAAAAAAAAAAAAATCAGTCAATGTGGTTTATGTGCAGTTTCTACATTGCTTTCAAAAGGCTTCAACTTACCCAATTCAAAAGCCGTGAATCTGCAGAAATACCACACCTAGGGAAGACAATTTCCTTTCTCTTTTTATCTGTTTTGCATTCCTGTACAACTACACATTATAATACATTTTAGTTGTATAAAAATAGGCTTTTTTATGTTTGCTTGAAAAGCTGTTATGAATTCAAATATATGCTGTTCTTAATGTAAAATGAGTAGCTGTTAACTAGTTTTTAATAAATATTTATTTTTATGTCCTTCATAAAAAGAAAGCAAATCCACATCATGGGAAGGCTATTTTTTTAATATGCATTAACTGGAAAAACAAAAGAAGAGTAATCAGATTACCCAATTCATTTACAGATGGATGGATGGATGGATGGATGGATGGATGGATGGATGGATGGATGGATGGATGGATGGATGGATAGATAGATAG